>PXNZ01000163.1:0-22093 GCA_003012085.1 Trichoderma brevicompactum | reverse complement strand
GGGGGGGGGTTCAGAAGGACTCTATTTATCCCTAGCACTGTAAAAGACGCTGGGCGAAAGCCCCCTTTGTATGAACAATTAACTTGAAGCTATGACTTCACTAGCTCTACACTAATAGTGCGCTGGATCCCCACTGTTGCCCCCCGCTCTCAGACCCTGACAGACGCGGCAACACAAGTAAAATGAATATTTAGCTTCTATTTCCCCTACCCAAGTTTTGGGCTGTATGCTATGTAAAAAGGGTATTTCTCCTTTCTCTTCTTTTCACTGTTTAAGCTGTTGTTGCGCATCAGGAAATTCCATATCACAACCGAGACGCAATGTTAAGAGCGCGCTGGTTTGTGACCTATATTGCAAGCCAATTAGACCTCTACTTGGACGCGATGTATAGAAATCCTTGTCGTAGATGAGCTACAGAATGCTCAAGTTAATTACATTCTCATTCCTTGCCTACCATGGTACCGGAGCTGTCTCAAGGAGCTATTCATGATGGATATAGAACAAATGTTTCGCCCCAGCATATAGGCTCAATATTGCTTGAATACAGCCATCTATCTGAAGAGGAGAAGGAATAGACAATGCGCAAATTCCGAGCCTGGCAGCAAGTACCAGCCGATGTTCCTGGTCATAATTAGAGAAGTACTGTGAGAGTGGCCAAATTGGCCTTTGCGAGATAATGAAATCTGGTGTATAATGTCTGAAAAAAGAAAGAAAAAAAAATTATCTATCGTATCATTCAATCATGATAATTCCACCTCTGTTATATTCAGTGCCCGGCGAGTTCTTCATTAAATATCGCAGTAGTCTTGTTAGGTTAACCTCCAGGTTGTTTCTTTAGTTTCATAGCAATGGCAGTATTGTATCCTGTTGTGGTATGTTACTAAATAGAAAATTATTAAACTGGAAATCTGTGAATGTTCCAAGCTGGCCATAACTAAGGCTCTCGGCTTTGGGTATATGGAAAGGGCTAGTGAAGTTGTCAAGTCTCCGCTGAAGCTGGTCGCGTTCGTCTTTGACTAGGTTGTAAGCAGCTTCAAGCCTTTCCACTTTTTCAACGAGAGTCTGAAGCAGCTTTTCCTTTCTCTCTCGATAGGCTCGTTGCCTAGACCTCATATATCAGCCAGATTTCTCCCCTCCCCCTCCAACTGGACTGTGGACTGTGGAATGCTCACGCTTCTCGATTCTTCTGCCTCTTTGACAGTTTGCGTACAGCTGTGAGATCGACATGTGGTATTCGTGATGAGGCAGGCGACTGTGATCGACTTGATGGAGTTGAGAATGAAGGATTTGACGTATCAGCTGAACCGTCAGAAAGTCCATCGAATCGCTGGGTTGCAAACGACTCAGCCGGAGAGTCGCAACCAGGTGATTGAGGTCCCAAAATCTCATCTTTCAACGGCGAAAAATATTGCATCACCTCTGTATATGCTTCCTAATAATTTCTTAGGCTGAATTCTATTGGAATTGGTGAGATTCACACACATTGTATGTCATATTTGTTGGACCCGGTAAATCAAAGAGCAATTGACTCTCATCCCAAGAGTGAGTGGAAGTGTTGAGGTCCTGCGAATCCATATGATATCTTCAATAATTAGTAAAACACAATCACAGATGCTGAGCTATCTTTCTTCTGGTGTTCAGGGCTTATGCAAGAGAACACGAATTGTCTTCGGTGACATATATGTCCATAGGTATTGCTGGTGCTTACCATGTGTGACGTATTCACAGCCGGGGCACGAGCGGATGAATGGCGAGTAAAGCTTGATTAGGAATCCGCTCATTTCCATTTTAGTCATAGTCTTGTACCGTTACAGAAGCTCCGGCCACACAACAACGCTAGATAATCGTTTTCTAGAAGAAACTCCCAAGCATTGCTTCATAGGGTTGCGCGGCAAGGAGCCTGATAGGACGGGACGCAAACCTCCCTCCATAAATACCATGATCGCCACAGCACTAATGCATGAAGGGTCGCCCGATGTTGCTGACGGGCGTGCTCCTCAAAATTGAGAACCTTTGTATTAGTTCAACCACTCTCAGAAGTGCATGAGCGTAGGGCACGAACAGGACAAGTACTCGGAGGCTAAAGAGCAAAGGTTTGGAACGAAGGATGGCTAGGAGAACCTATATACGCGAAGTAGCCACGGAGCCAATAATGATCTCAATTTGACTCTTTTGGGATAAGACTGGACGATTTGAGTTCGCATTTGAGCCATCATTATCCCCTCGCTAGCGATTACCGAATTAGGCTTTCTCTTCCTGCTTACAATCCTTGATTCCATTTAAATACTTCGGACGAAACTTCGGATGAAGTTGGGAACCAATTGGCAATGAGATCATTTACAACAAGCCCTGCGTAACCGAGAAACATCTCTCACTTCGATCAGTCGTTAGTTTATTAGTCTCAATTCTATACGCATATCATAGGTATCGCTTTGTCACAGTCAATCTTTAGTCTACTTTCCAACAGGTTTAGCACGCTGCGATTTTGACTGAAAGACAGAGCACGCCGAAAGATCCGGTCTACCTGTTAGATCTTCTAATATACTAATAGCTGCGGAGTCATGTGCATTGACTTATGGGGGACGGAGATCATGGATAAAAGCATACAACATCCTATGTTATAAGTGACCATTCCTTGATCAAATGCGGGTGATCTATTGTTATAATACTTCTCTCCAATAATATATATTATGCAAGACTGCTTTTAGTGATTGGTGAGCCGCAGATGGGAAGACTTGAAGGGTATAATATTCCATGAACATTAGGGAAAAGTATAAAATAAAGAATTCAGTCGAATTACGATGCTTATTCCTTCAATTTTTGCAATTGTGGTACCTTTCCACCAATCACTGGACCAAGTAGTTTTTATGGATAATCGTTACAAAAAAGCGCTGAGCTGCTTTACTTGAGTATCCTCTTCGAGCAATAGTTATCTAGCCTCAGAACATATAGATTAAAGGGTTGATTCCTTGCAACATAAATGTGCAGACCTGCACGCGATTACTATTTCTAAGCATTAATATGGGATAATAGTCACATAACTCTCTACAAATGTTCAATTTATTAGTAGCTGCTTTTCATGCGGTAGAAGGAATACCCAAGTCCGTGACCATATTAGGCGGGCGCTGAGATTATGAATCGAAATGTTTATTTTACTAATAAACTGCGCTACGCTCGCTCCGCATCCAATCACCTCCCGCCCGAAATTGTATTTTGGTTGTTTCTTACTAAAACATTATGCATGTCACACAAGCATCACGGACTAAAGAACACCCAAATAAGTCGACTTTTGTGTGACGGATTGTTCATATGCTATTGATCTAGAAAAGAAACACCGATTTTTCAAAGGCATATATGCATAAAAAAAAAAGGTCAATTAAGAAAGAGGTTGAAAGCTCTTTTGGTATGTCATACTAGACTAGACACTTTTTGAGTAGTACATCGTAGCAAGCTCCAACTAAAGGCGGAATTCAATGAAACCCCCGACCTAAAATTGAAAGGAATGCTTTTTTTTTTTTTTTTTNNTTTCTGGGCCGGCGATCCCGAGATGATGCTATGGTGCACTTACTAAAGCTGATTCTCTGTGAATAGCAACTCCTGGACATATGCCTAGCCTACCACGACCCACTCTTTGAAAGAGTGTAAGTATATTAGTACAGTATCTTCCTATCGACAGTTGATAGATTCTAGAATAGAGATCTTAAGACGATTGTCAAGAAGTTTCGTTTATCACCTATTCTAACACACAGCAGAACACAAACTCAGAGCAAGGACGCAACAATATGGTAGCTAACGAGATTGACTTCTACTCCCACCGTAGGTGCTCCAATACGATATATTGCCCAACAGTATACTGGTTATTTCAGAGAACTGATAATCCACGACTTCAGGCGAGGGCCCAAATCCTTGGAAGAATGTTATCCTATTTGAGGAATTGGGAATTCCTTACAATGCTACTTATCTGACATTTGGAGGAGCTAGTGGTGGCGTAGAGCATGAAGACTTCCTGAAGAAGAATCCGGCTGGACGCGTCCCATGGATTAAAGATCCCACAACAGGTTTGTGTAAATCCGGCAAACGACAGTTTGGCTTCATAACTGATTCTTCGCAGGTATCGAACTAACGGAATCTAATTTAATCAGTGAGTACTTGGCTGAGAAATATGACACGGCGGGCATTTTCGACGTGAATGGTGAGCAGAACAAGCTTCTTGTCAAGCAATGGCTCGGGTTTCAAGCAGCATCCCAAGGACCTTTTTTTGCTCAGGTAATATTTCTTGACAGTAGGGGATTTATTGAAATAGACTTTGTTTCTAACGTTTCCGCTAAACAGGCTTTGGTTGCAAAACATATACTGAAAAACGAGGGCTCGGCCAAGCATTTTCAAGGCTTGGTAAAACGAACAATCACTACTGTCGACCGAGCTCTTAGGGGCCAGGAGTATCTTGTGGGAAACAAGATCACTCTGGCGGATCTGTCATACGTACCTTGGGATCTCACCCTTGATACCATTCTTATGGGTGACTCAGAGGCTGCAACTGCCGAGGACCGTAAAAAGTTGTGGCCCAACTGGTACTCATGGCACAACAGAGTCTTACAGCGCCCAGCAGTGCAGAAAGCGCTTGCCATCCAGAAGAAGGTGCAAGGTAAAGAGTAGTGGGCATTCTACATATGAAGTGTTCCTCAAAAGCAAGTTAAATTGTACATTGAGTCCGACTATTAAGACGGGTTAGTTGCGCATAAATGTATGTAGCAGAATCATTTGACTTTGAGACAATTACTTCCCGCTGCGCTGCAAGCCCCATAAGACAAATAGATGAACCGTCTAATTTTAGAACGACTCTGGGAGTAGTATAATAAAAAATGAACTGGAGGTTTGCACTTGTTCACTCACAAATATGGCACGATTTTGGAAATCTAGATGACGTTGAAATGTGATGGATTAAAGAAGTAGACGCAGATTCTTCTATTTATGTCCAACAGAGATGATGTCTCCACTCTCCTGGTATAACTGAACAGGTTTTAATAGTACATAACCTTTCTGTTAGCGAGATACCTATATGTCTTGAAGCTAAAAGGCTGCAGCTGAGGAAATATGCAGTTGATCCGTCCGTATACCCATAAATCATGTTGCGCAATCGAGACAAGGCTAACAGATGCGAGCATTTCCCCATTTCGCACTTAACATTGGGGAGCATTTATTCCTAACAGGGTGCACTTTTCGGTCAGCGATTCCGCATTATGGCGTATTATTGAGCCTCGAGCTACCGGATGCTCTTCGTTATTCCCGATGACATAAGGAGTCGACTCGTGCATAGATCCACAACTTCAATGATCTCACCACCGAAGGCAAATATATTTGGGCAGCATCTCATGAAGCCACTTTAGTTATTTCTTCGCTCAAGTAACACCTTATCACCTTTTTCCATAATATTATACTATAAGACTGAGCTACATAATTGATTTCCACTACCACAATGGTTATCGTTGCCATGTTTCAAACTCAACCTGAACTGATGACTGACTCTCAAGTCCTTCTCAATTGAACAAATCATGACTTCTTCCGACCGTGAGTTCCATCTAGGTTTGTTCACACAATAAAGTTGACGCGTGATCAAGCCCAACAAATACCCCATATCCAAGCGATAGTTTCCCAATAGATGGCGAATGGAGATTCATGAGCATACAGGGGTGAGATCAAGAGTGTAGATATCAGCTCACAACTATGGCGTATGCTGTTACGGCTGCGCGATTCTATCATACTCTGGCTGCTCGATTGTTCTTGAAACCTCCGGTGGTTAAAACCCTTTTGGGGGAGAGAAGTGTGGATATTAGTTTTAAACGTCCCAGAGTGGAATTCTGGTCGACGTTTTCTATTAAAAAGCTGCGGTAACCTCGGGCGGATCCTCTCTGTAGAGACAACACCATGGCGCGTAGGAATCCTTCATGCTTCTAAAAGAATCAAATCGCTCTAGTGTCCGGGGCACGTTCATTCAATGATAGCGTTATACTTTATCCTATTTGACGATGATAAGTATGAGCGGCCTGATAGCCTCATCTTCAATTGGTATCTTGTTTATTGGGGATTTAACCCCGAGCGTTATAGTATAATCGCGCGACGTAATCAAAGTGATGGAGGCTAAGGGACGAATTGGTGTCTCATGCTGACCGAACATTGATTTTATTGCCCGAAATCAGCTCCCCTTAAGTCAAATTAGCGAACATTACTTAAATACCAGAAGTTTATCAAAGCACCAACGTAAGAATTAAGGATATCCAAAACGGTACGCTTATTGCACAGGATATCTTTTGTGAATACGAATATGCATGGTAGAAAAAGGGTCTGATGGGGGAAGATGGCCTACTCGGGGATGCCTGCCGAATGAAGCAAGAGTGTCGAGTCGACGCTCCAGGCATTGGGTTCTTGGCTTCTGCTGCGGCGCATGTGGCCTGGAACGCCGAGCAAATGGAAACTTTGTATCCTCCAATGGCTCACAGATACCTATCAATAACCAGATATTGTGTCAATATCAACCAAGACAAGGTGGAAAGGGCAATTAAGAAGTTAACTGTTAAGAGTTCAAATATGGATGCCACCGAAATCCTCTCCAAAGCGCACACCGTTACCGCTGAAGAGTTGCTCAATTATCCCTCATTTATGCATTCGATTTTCGGCTAGGCCATTGAATGGGCGGCTGAAAATAGTCTATCTGAGTATCTCGATAGTCTGCTGAAGCATGCTGACTAGTATTTTGGCCCTGAATGGGAAGATGTTGGCTTGTTTTATCCCCGTCGTGACGTTCAGTATGGTAAAAACGACAATCGTATTTACGTCAAATCCTTCATTGGCAATGTAGGTATAGCATACGCGAGGCTCATTGTTAAGCGCGGGCAGGCGACTGATGGATAAGCCCTGGACCGGATAGCAAGTGGGAACCATGCCATGGGTTGGGGGATTAGCCTTAGAAACGGAGCTGACACTTTGCCTGGCAGCTGAAATGATGAGCCGAGCGCAATGTTTGTCTCTTTCCGAACTCAGCATAGAAACTCTACGAACGTTAACCCAATTTTGCATCAACTTTCTATTGGATGCTACGGCATTTGCATCAATGATGGAGAGCTGAGCCAAGAAGCTTCTATAACTACTTTTGGAGCAAGCATCTCTGTCAACCTAGAGGCTAATTGAGATGAGATAGATTTCGTGATAGTGCATGCAGACTAAGCCCTATCATGGTCATTGTTGAGACTCTGAATGCATCAATAAGGATCAAACATGGGAGTGAGTCGTTTGAATAAACGATAAAGAGCTTTAACTGTTCGTCGTCCGTATAGAGAAACGGCAAATCTAGTGAGATTTGGTAGAATTTTGCGAAGATTACGTGTCAATTAAACATTATCTTAACTCCTTTGAATAGCTTCCGTTCTTATATCTTACGGCTGATGCATCAAGTATCGCACTATTTTGTGCTAGGGTACTCCGTTGATGGAGTGGATGTTTAGTCCTCAGTACCCCGTACTAAAGCGCACGTTGTAAAATGTCTCAGAGCACCGCTATGTTCTAGACGTTGATGCGCGCAAAATCCCCGCTTCCATACATGAGAATTAAGATGACACTTTTATAAGTCCAATTCAAACGAAATGACAATCATATTGAGCATTGTTGCTGAGGCGGATTCACCGTAGGGAACTATTAGTTGATGCATTAGTGTTGCCCCATACTATCTGGATCAGTACCTAGTACTCCCTACACGCTTTAAGCTTCGTCTGGTCTCATAAAAAATGTGGCTAATGTTCACAATATAAGCAAGCGTTGTCTTGTAAAATTCCACTCAGTATTAGTGACTTGGGCCTAGTATTCTACGTTGAAGTACCAATTAATTTCATGCTACGCCTTTGTTTTGGATAATACATAGTTCCATAACCTAAATTAATATTGATACTGGAGCACTACTAATCAAATGTTTCTAACTGCCCCACCACTTTCTTGATCGCGTTAGATAAAATATTATTATTAATGAAAGACCCTTAATACTCCGAAATATCCGACACTACGAAGGGCTTGTTCTACCGCGAGTTTCAATTGTTACAGCTCTGTATCTTGCTTTCCAGAGCTACGTGCCGCTTGTCGCCTGTGTCTATAGTTCATTTTAACACTCTCTTATAAGGTAGGTAGGTAGCGTGTGCGAGGTACCTAATTCTCCTGTTAGTTGCTAAGTATGAGGCTCCACAGTACTTTTTAATATCCAGATTTATCCTGGACACATACTCACTTCATTCTACTCTACGGAGTACCGTTCAACGATATATGTCAGCTCATAGCTGCAATGAGTTTCCATCATACTCCAACTCTGCCAATGAATCAGACAGCGCTTTGAAATATGGATACCAGCAACTTCGTATTTATTCAGGAGATGGGAACTGGCTCTCACGAACCGGTCACAAAGTCTCTTATCAAAATGCACGTGATGGATAGAGTGGTGATGCAGAGGCGGGCTCGTAAGGACGACGACGATGATAGCCGTAGTCAAAAAACGGCGCACAAGCGACGGCAAGTTAGCCCTATCTACTCTGCATCAGAACTACGTAATGGATTGTTGATTGTTAACTGGTCATCTAGTCATCAACCTACCCCAATAGAATGCCGCGCCGGCCACGGTAATTTACAGACTCTTGCTGGAATAGACGATATGCTTCGGCTCTCAGGTCTCTCTGTAGAAATGAGCACACAAACTCGGTTGTTATTGCATCACTGTAAGTTCAGCATATGCATATGAGTACCAGAAGAAGAAAATAGAAAGCTAAGCACTTCTAGTCTTGTATCACAGATCAAAAACTCTGTGTACTGTCACAGCAGAGACTGGATGGCTCAAATACGCTGTCCAAGACGATGCACTGTTTACTACTACGCTTTACTACTGGGCTTTCATAAATTATGACTTTCTCCCTGCAAATTTCCAATCTGAAAAGCATTTGCTTGCGTTGAAGACAGCCGCAATACGGACGCTTGCTTTGCACCTTCAAACGAGTACCGGCAATGTTAGTGGCGATAATGAGATTGTTCGTGACGCGACGATAGCTACTGTGGCATGCTTGGCAAATGTAAATGTAAGATGTTTTGTTTACTGCGGTGTACAGCAAAGGCTAACAATTCAGTTCCTGTGTGGTGACATTGAAGAAGGGAAAGTACATTTTGAAGCGCTGAAAGCCATGATTAAAAGTCGCAAAGGCGTGCTTCATCTAGGATTTCAAGGGCTCGCTGCTCGGATTGTTAGATGGTAAGACCTGCGCAGGCTCAATAGTAACAGGTGCTAAGTTCAAGATAGGACTGACAGCTGCCACTCGCAGCTATCAAACATAAAACTGACATTCAACGAAAGCTTTGATCCTGCTGAGCCTATCTTTCCCGATGCACAAATTTCTCATCTACAACCTTACAAATTAGCGATGATTCACGAGTTACGCCTGATTTCGAACGAACTCATCGCTACACCAAGAGATAGCATGGCATCGGATCGTCGAGTATCTGTTGGATTTCGTCTCCTGGCCTCGGATCGATCCATGTTAAAATATGTTCACGAGGCAAATGGCTCAAGTGTTTCAGTCCTCGTAGCTAGAAGCGCTTTGATTTACTCTCATGCTGTACTGAGAGGCGGACTTCGATCTTCTCGAATCATCAGAACCCTGGTTGACCAGTTGAAACAGTTAATTATTTCTGCTTTTGCTTCTCGAGGTGACATCTTCGTCAGCCACCCAATGGCTTTGGTTTGGGTGCTTTTAGTCGGCGTTCTTGCTTCAGGAAGAGAGAACATTCAAGGAACTTGGTTTAGATTATGCCTTGAAAAAGCCTGTGGAAACAATAGCGGGCTTCCTTGGAGTAAAGTTGAGGAAATAACTGATGCCCCAAACAACGTATCTCCACAGCCCTTTTACTGGCTTCTTGAAGAGATACGATTGCGTCTGCCTTGTGTAAATACCTCAATACTATGCTGAATGATAATAATGTGGAAATTCGCGCTGATGGATGGCTGTAATATGGAAGTATGTTATATCAGTAATGAGGGGGGTTCCGCATTTATATACCTGATCAACTGGGTGCGTGCGCTTGCATATCAGCTTTCTCTCTCCGTGCTCCTCGTTCGCGCTAAAATATGATTGACCCCAAAGTTCTCTTCACAAAATTTTTGTTGGCCATATTAACAGCAGGTCCAGCCTGATTGTCCACCTCAATGATATCTAGCTTCTTCAAGAAGCTGGTGGGGCTTATCTAACCAGCCTTGGTGTTGTTAGGTCAAGCTATCTTCAAACAAGCCATGGTGATCACTTCTGCTATCATCAGAAAGGATGTAGTTGCTTTAATCCCCTTTGGCATAATATTGGTAGGCAACCAAATGGAAATCGGGGATTACAAGAAATTCTTTGTAAACGGAGACTTGGGTTGGATAAAACAGGAAAGGAAAACGGTGGAGTTCAGTGTGCTTGGTTATCTCCACCAGTGCCTCAATCTGGCTACTGCTTTAGGCGTTAAAGTTCCCATATCGGATTTTACCAGAAAATAGCGTCCTATTGTGAATTGAAGCCTCTACTATTTCGAACCCTTCCAACTATACCGAGGAAATAGCTTCGAGCATTCGCAACTGTCGCTGCCTAGGAACTCGTTCGTCATGGCTCATCTCATGAAGTATAAAAGTATAGCAACCGGGAGCTTGTCGCTGCCAAATCTAATCGCTTGCTGCTATTATCCATCAATAGCTCCTTGCAATTCCAATAACAATGTCAATCACATTTACAGTCTTCAAAGGTTCCCCTGCTGGGAAAATTACTGAGAGCCATACTACGGTTCCAGCCTTGCTCAGCAATCAAGTTCTTATAGAAAACACTCATTCTGGAGTGTGTGGTACTGATGCGCACCACCTTCACAAGGATATGGTATTAGGCCACGAAGGCATTGGCATTGCCAAAGCTGTGGGCAATGATGTTAGCCTTATAAAAGTGTGGGTGCCATTGCTCGCTTTCATAGTTTCTTTTTGATAACGGATCTAATGAGATTAGTGGTGACCGAGTTGGATTCGGATTTGTTAAGGGTGGGTGTGCAAAATGCCACTATTGCTTAGCAGGTCATACTTGGCACTGTGAAGAAGGTGTCCACGCATTTGGGTTCTCGGACTTTGACCAAGGGTCATTTGCAACACACAGTGTGTGGCCAGAGACACGGCTGGTCTTAATTCCTGATGAAATATCTAGCGTTGATGCCGGGCCATTCATGTGTGCTGGGCAGACGGTCTTTATCCCATTGATGCGGCAAAACATTAAATCTTCTGATTGTGTTGGTATTGTAGGCATCGGTGGGTTGGGCCATCTTGCTATCCAATTTGCGGCTGCTTGGGGCTGTACCGTTGTGGTATTTTCTAGCTCGGACAACAAGAAGCAGGAAGCAATTACCCTCGGCGCTTCCTATTTCTATAACACATCAAATCTAAAAGCTGCAGATCTCCCAAGAAAGGTTGACCATCTACTAGTTACCACCAGTGCCATCCCAGACTGGCAGCTGTAGGTATCCCCTGTGTTTCTCCCCAATATGGCTCCTAATGATTTACATTTTTGGTTAGATACACTGAATTGATGGCACCATTTGGTCACATCTATCCTCTTACCATTTCAGAAGGCAACCTTGTATTCCCCTATATGACTATGATCGGGAAAGAGCTGTCAATCCACGGCAGCTGCTCATCTACCCCCGATGAGGTCAAAACAATGCTACAATTCGTCGTAAAGCACAATATCAAACCCACGGTTGAACAATTTCCGATGACTGTAGAAGGAATTACAAACGCATTTGAGAGGCTTAACAGTGGGTTACTGCGCTACAGAGGTGTGCTTGAGATCTAACAACTATGAGGTGCAATGCACATTCATGATACTTCATCCTTGCGCAAGAATTCCAGCAGATCAGGCTACTGTAATAAGGAAATTAAAGACAGCATTCTGGGGGTAGATGAGTAGTTATGTTTGTTTTGTTTTATTTTTATTTTTTTTATTTTTATTTTTAATTCTCTGCGTAGGAGTGTACTTTGAGGTGTATACACCCCTTCAGGAAGCTATCTTGGACCTGCACGAAACTTGGTACACCTCCCCCACGGTGTACCTATTTCCTCTTGAATCTCTACTCGCACTTGCTCGCTTCATCATACTTCGCGTTCGTTCCACTTTTAGTAACCAACCGTGAGACCCTCAAGGTTGGTTGCTAAAAGTGGAATTAAGGGGTAAGAACTCTTTATCGGACGTTACACAATGTTTGTTTCAGTAGTGTCCACCAACAGCTTCTTTTCCTACAATGATAATGTTGAGGATTTCATTCTCGTAATCATCAGAAGGTGGGCTGATTGATATTATGGGTCGCAGAAGCAGCGTAGTCTTGGTAGTTTTGGTATGTAAGCGAGACATTCTAACCTTTGTAGGGATATTGAGTGCGCGCATCAATCGCGAAATGACCTTTTTTCTTTGATATCAATTCAGTCCATATCGTGTTGTGTTGTGAGCGTCTTTTGGCCACGGGCGCAGCGCCAAGCCACATGTTTATTTGTCGCCCAAAGGCGATTTAACAGAATTTCTAGACTCCATGGTTAGTAGTCTGTATCGCAAGGAGTAATATTTCAGCCTGCGGTTGTGACCCTCATGTAAGAAATTAGAATATAACTTCGACATTATCCGTAGGATCGAAATTCAATATCGACTATCCAAGACAGAAAATATCTATATTAAGTGAATTTTGTGAGGATTATTGCATGGAAAGTTACAATACTTGCAAAGTGAAATGCTTCGAAGAGAAAGCTGACTCTACAATCATTGTGCTGGTCCTAAGGGCGTGCTTATTCTCAGTCAACCTCGTAGGCCACATCTCCGTAATGATACTCCGCATTTGATCCTCAATGCGAAGTACTCCGTACATACCTGGTCCGTGGAGCGTACTATGCCTTGAGTATCAATCTTTACGAATATTAGCCACTTCGGGCCAATACCTATAATTTGGCTCGCCGGCAAGGCTATACAGCCAAAAGCTATCAGAAAGCATTAAGGAAGGTCTTCTTCCAATTTGGGATGCAGCAAGGCGTTTCTAGCAAGATAGCGCAAGAATAAATAACTTTGGGGGACACGCCTGGATGGCTTCAAATCCATGGCATTGAGTATATTAACTGGCCGCCTCACTCACCAGGTCTCAATCTAATTGAATACGTTTGGAAATCTCTCAAAGAGAAATTATTTTCTTTATTCCCAATTTTTTGCGAATTAAATAATAATCTAGAGTCAATTGAAGAACTCAAACGCTGCTTGAGAATTGCGTATCATTACAGTGGATTAATACCTGATACGTGACTACCGCGCATTACAATTTGCCAATCTTCAAAGAAGTGCAGGATTATTGACGTCACTCATGTGTCATTTATCTAGTGGATAACCATTCTTTTCTTAGCATCTGCCCTTTTCCTTTGTCCCTGTCTTTTATTCCTTGTTGTGCCACTTGTTTAGCTCTAGAATACCCAAGGCTTTCAACATCACAATAACAACGTAAACTCTATTCAGCATAATTTAAATTACAAAGAGAAGTCATTTAGCTTTCGCGATGTTGCATCCAAACCCAACTCTTCTTTCTCGCTCTCATCTAGCAGACCAAGAGCCTGTCGCCTAGTTGGTGCGTCATGCTGGAAAAATGGCTTCTCAGCTAACGAGGTTACCCGAGTTCCATGTCTTGGGTGTTTTCCTGCATAGTCCCAGCTAGCATTGTGAATAGTAATTCTACTCTGAGAGTCAGCTTCCATATCTTCATGATCATTTGACAATACATTGAGATCAAGTGTGGCCGCACCTATTGTCCCATAGCACTGAGGTACCTGGAGTCCACTTCCATCGAACCTGGATATCCACATTTTTCTCATATACGTCAAATAGGAAATTAAGAATAACGTCGCTTTCTGCTCTGTCAAGG
Source organism: Trichoderma brevicompactum (assembly GCA_003012085.1). NCBI lineage: Eukaryota > Fungi > Ascomycota > Sordariomycetes > Hypocreales > Hypocreaceae > Trichoderma > Trichoderma brevicompactum. The sequence goes on along the minus strand of PXNZ01000163.1, from coordinate 8,113 downwards.
CCAACAATGCGGTCGGTCATCGATCGGTTAACCCATAGGGCTTTCCAACCCGTCGCGGGATGAACTCGTACCAATGGGTGAGTGCGTTCAACATATTTCGGCCCGGCCTCAGGATTCTCTCGGTCCAAATAGGGATGTGCAGACCGATACACGGCGTATTTGCCGTCGATGAATTTGCGAAAACTTGGAGAGAGCTTCTCGTACGCTCCATATCCACTTGCCCATAGAGTGTCCCCTCCAGTTGGGGGTACTGTGTCGTTGTGTAAGTGGGTAATCCCTGCAGGCTGGTGCTCATGCACAAGGTCGGTATGCCAGCGGGATGCCCCTCCTGGGCTTCGGAAATTTGCTGGCCGCTCCGTAGCCTGAAGATCAGGCCAAATGACAGTCACGCCTGCAACCCCAGGAACTTGTGGCACTTGAGGCTAGGGTAACAATTAGTATGCAATTGTCTATCGTCAAAGCAGTATCTGAGGCCAAACTTACGTGTATCTCAATGTCTCCGTACCATTCTCCTAGTTCCTTCTGTTCTTGGGGTGAAATATCTTGATTTCTGAAGAATACAACACTGCGCTCAGCAATTAACAGAGCCAGTTCATCTCGTTGTTCCGGTGTTAGATCCTTCAGCTGCAGGCCTTCAATCTCAGTGCCAATATTGGTTGTCAAATCGGTGATTTTAGTCGCGGCAGCGAATAAATTCTTCTTGGATTTATCTGCCCTAGCACCTGCATCAACATGCTTCCTATCGGCACTTCTAATTTTGTACACATCTTGCAGATAAAGAGGTCTCGATGGCCTGTATGGATAGCCGTTGGATAGGTCGATGCCAGCTTTTAACAACCTTTCCCGGGCAGGGGCAGGGATTGGAAGGGTATCTTTTTTTGGTTCTGCCACATCAATAATGGCAGGATCAATGGGAGCGGGAGCCATATTGCTTTTGATCTGTAGAATTATATGGCTTCTGAAACTTGCTGGAGGTTTATCAAAGTGCGATGTGGGGGCAGACACAGGACCTATAAATACTGGCTTGATTCCGAAAGACTTCTATCCAACACGAGTGGGACAGCGTTGAAATCATCTGATTTTCATAACGAATGACTTTTCCAATGTTGGTCCTCATACAACAGGTAAATGTCAGAAGCATTGTGGAATCGCCCAAGACGCTTCGCATATTGCGACATTGCCATAACTAATGTGACTTATCATGTTTCCCCGCATAGAAGACGGTCGTCGTACGTGCAGCTGTAGATCAAGACAAAAATATTTCATAGCGAATGCCGCGATTTCTTTGCCATCGCTCTCTCTTTTAGATAGCGGAATTCGCCAAGGAATGTGTAAAGGGTGGTGGCGTAATAATGCGACTGTATTGCAATATCAGGGCGATCCTACAGCAAGACCCCATGTCAGAAGCATGCGAAGCGTAAATCATCACTAAGCTAGCGTTTTTATTATCTCTATGTCCCTAAGCCCATCGATAATTGGTATTTTACGATTCTAAGCGTATAGTTCTTATCTCCCTACAGTACCTACCGTCATTGCCGGCCAAGAAAGATGATGGTCCGCTGGAGACCATGGCATGTGCTCAAATACCCCTCTTAGCACGCAATGGGAAGGATAACAAGATAAAGACATGACAGATAAATGGACATAATATTTTCTAAAATAGCTCAGAGGTATTTATGAGAGATGGCCAAGACTAAATGGCAAACGCCCTGTTTTTTTGGCAGTCGACTTGCTTTGTTTCTGCGACCATTCAGCACGGCATGCCGCCCGTTGAGCCGATAGGAAGTTCGCCCGGGCGTGAGCCGGATAATAAATCTTTGGCATCCATTAACGTTGATATAGCTGAATCGGCCTCCTCTGATATCATCCAAACAAGGACGAAGAAAAGATGGGTATCTTATCTATGGGACACATTGGATAAGCCCCCAGAAGAAAGGCAGTTTCTGTTCAAACTCGATGCTGTGCTTCTTTCGTTTGCCTCGTTAGGGTACTTCATCAAATACTTAGACCAGGTCAACATCAATAACGCTTTTGTTTCTGGCATGAAGGAAGATCTCAATCTGTTTGGAAACCAGTTGAATTATATGCAAACTTGCTGGACTGTAGGATATGTTGTCGGACAAATTCCAAGGTTTGGGTGGAAAAACTACTTGAACCAAGTGATGTTCCACTAACAGCCTGGGTAGCAATATCCTTTTGACGCGAATTAGACCATCAATCTGGATTCCGTCATGTGAGGTAACTTGGGCCGTCTTGACAATTCTCATGGTGAAGTGTAACAATGCGCAACAGATTTACGTCTTGCGGTTTTTTATTGGACTTGCTGAAAGTACATTCTACCCTGGGATGCAGTACATCATTGGCTCATGGTATCGGAAAGACGAACTAGCTAAAAGATCTTGTATCTTTCACACTAGCAGCGCCATTGGTACCATGTTCTCGGGCTACCTCATGGCTGCAGTCTATCATTTGGGTGGAAAAAATGGTTTCAAGGGGTGGCAGTGGCTGTTCATAATCAACACGGTCATCTCTTTACCAATAGCTGTTGCTGGCTACTTTATGCTACCCGACGTGCCAGAAATCACACGAGCATGGTATTTCACCAAGGATGACATTGCACTTGCTCAGAAGAGAATGCAGCTTGAAGGTCGAGCTAACCGCGCTCCATTCACCAAACGCAAACTGCAAAGAATATTCTCTAGTTGGCATATCTACTTACTTACTCTGCTGTACATTTTCTTCAACAATGGCAATGGTGCTGCTTCCCAGCCCGCGTTTCAGCTGTGGCTCAAGAAAGAAGGGTACACTGTAACCCAGATCAACACATATCCCACCATCACCACTGCTATCACCGTTGTCACCACATTAGTCTATGCTTGGACCTCAGATACAATATTCAAAGGAGAACGCTGGCCCCCAATTGTGTTTGCAGGCATCATAAACATTATTACAAATGTTAGTCTAACGATATGGAACATTCCTCTAGGCTGGAAGTGGGCATGCTTCTTTTTAGCAGGATTTGGTGGAGGCATCAGCGGTCTAACTTTCGCCTGGGCACATGAAATTTGCACCGACGACAATGAAGAACGGGCGCTGGTTACGGGAACAATGAACGAAATGGCATATGTAGTTCAAGCATGGCTTCCACTACTGATCTGGCAGCAAGTGGAAGCTCCAGAGTACCCAAAAGGTTACCCAACATCCATCGGGATCGCCGTTGGAATGATAGTAATGGCCTTCTGGATAAAGTATGCACATAGAAGAGAAAAGCTGACGAAGCAAATTGCGGAGGTTGAATCGGCTGCAAACCTATCAACTGCATGATAATTAATATTAGCCTGACATATAGTGTCTATCGGCAATTAGAGATTTTCTTTCTCTGGAATAACTGAATAAACCCCGTGCGCAACCCATGAGATCCATTTTCAGGAGATCAGTGAGGCCGAGATCATTGTCGCTCAGTAGCATTAGCATCATAAATAAATTCAGCGCAAATCGCGCTACTAGTCCAAGTACATCTGCTGTCAATATTCGTTTCCAACGTAAATTTATAACATTTATTCGTATAAGATGCAACAAGATATAAAGGGTTAATTGGTATACGGGCCGCTTAGATGTATTCCGGAGAAATAATAAATATTGATAGAAGATACACCATTATGAGAAGCTCGAAGATGTCCTAGGGAAATTACTGAAAATTACTGGAAAGCTCAACAAAGAGGCGACTAAGAGATTTTTCTTCTTTTTTAATACATTTGATAGCAGTTGCATTGAAAGCATACCTCACTATGAGAAAAAGCTTTTCTATGGAAGTCTCAACCAGATCTTCAACAAATCCGGATATTTAGGGGTACCCAATCCTGTAATCGGATCCCAGCCCTCTACAGCCGTGAAACCGCTAGTACCACAATTTGGGTTCGATCCCTGCTTGATATCCGTGAGGGCATCAGCATTCGCATATAGAACTGGGTTAATGAATCCCACGGATTTTTTGCCGATCTTGGCGCGTTCTTGGTTAATGAGGGTAATGATGGAGGCCCAAAGAGGCGCTGCCAAACTAGTACCGAACCAATGGCCATCTGTCTGGTTGTTAAATGAACGAAAATTGGCACCATTAGCTGAAATATCAGGAATACCCCTGCCAGCACGGTTATAAATTCCCCCATTCTCACCAATGTTGCTTGCATCGCTGTTAGCGATGTAGTACGGGTGACCTGGATCGTGCTTGGCAAAGTAGTTCTTCACAGCCGCCTTCTGATAGTCCGGTACTGGGAAATAGTTGGAGAAACCTCCTCCAGAGGCAAAGAGCTCAAATCCCGGGCCAAGGTTGGTCTGCATAGCACCCTCTGCATCTAATATAGTTGTCCCAGGTTCAAGTTGTGTGGCACCGACAGCGGTAAGATATGGGCATGAAACAGGGTTGCCGGGGTTGTAGATCGTCTGATTCTGGCCTGACCCGGACAGACAGCCACTAGGTGAGTCTTCTAGAGGCGGCATGGCAGCACCAAAATCTCCGGAAGAGACTAGAACAGTGGTTCCTTGAAGGCCTAATTTGAGCCACTCGTTACACTGCCTAAGGAAGTAATTTTTGGGCACGTCAATCTCTCCCTCGCCATAAGAGATAGAAATGACCTTGTTTGGCTTATAAACGCCGCACAAACGTGGGCCGTTGTAACCGCCGGGTCGAGTATCCGGATAAGAAGGATCGATGCCTGGGCTGTCTCCCGAAATACCGTATGCTGAATAGTGGCAGTAAGAGCCATCCAGTGCGTCTAAAAAGTTATTTAGGAATCCAGAATAGTTGTTAGCAGTGGTGTATAAGCGGTCATCGACTTGATATAGGACCATCGACTGAGGCCAGATCAACGTCTGGATAATATCAATATCAATGTCTGATTCGCCGGTATTAAACTCTGAATCTGCTGGCACAGGGGCTTGACCGCCATCAATTGATAAAACTTTGGGATGTGTGCCTTTAGCTATGTAAGGAGCGTATTTCTGGAAATATGAGTCAATGTCTTCCTGGGAGAACGTGTCTCCAGACTCGTAGACAGCAGGCTCGTGACCAGCAACGGGGATATTGACAGCTGGGATCTGGTATAGCGCACGGTAACAGACAGCTGTGAAGTTACGGGCACAATCTTGTAGATCGGCTGGGAGCTTGGGGCTAGGTAGAGGTTTCTTCGACAACGATAATAGTTCAGGTGGCATCTGCTTCGGCTTCCAACCTTTTCTATGATTGTGTGAACTCGTGTCAGCACGGCGTTCCATGGATCGTTTTACCATGGGTGGCGATAATTTAACACCGGGAACGATATAGTCGATGTGTTCTGCAAGGTGTTTTGGGACATGATATTGATCACAACCAATCTTGATAACTCCCTCTCGCTCATGTTCATGATATTGTGCCAAGAATAAATTCTCGATGTGGGACACGGGCAAGTCGATAGCGAGCCAGCCTTTATTGACGTATTGGCGAATGTCTGTTGCGTTTACGCCAGATTCTACCAACCATGAATGGACAGCATCAAAGGTCTCATGTGTTGGCGCGAACAACTCGTGAACTTCATCCTGGCTGAGATGCTTGCCGAAGCTTTCCGACGATGGATCAGAAACTTCCATCAGTTTCTCATAGCCCAGATGTACATTGCTTTGTACTAAGCCAATCCGAAGCGGAATAATAGCATTCGGATCGAGGCGACTGCCACGCCTCCAATGTCGATGGGTGTGGCCGGTCCCGGTCGGATTCCTAGTTTCGTGCAGTACATAATTGTTGGACGGTAAACCATATACAGAGGAATCTGTGAGCACAATCCCCACTGCAAGTACCAGCAAGGTCTTCAACGAATAGCCCATGATGTCAAAGATGCCCAGTTTGTATGCTGGCTTTAATTCATGAAGGCCGCCTTGGCGAATCTTGGCAAGAGACAAGCTTTTTTAGACAGATTCGGATGCTTTTATACTCGACCACCAACGCCCCATAGTAACCGTCATGCAACTTTGTCATGGTTTCCTGGATGGGCATTTACTGGGTAGACTTACTCCGTACTTCTCTTTGTCATTCTCCTTCCCCTTACTATCAGCTTGTCTGCCGAATATCCGAGATCCAAAGACAAGCTAAGTATTGTTGGAGATATCACGGCCCCTGTCTACCGCAGGCGCTGACAAGGCGAACGCTCACCAGGGCCCTTGAACAATAATAGAGGAGTTCATTGGCTGTATCCAAAACGCTAACAAAGGTCCGCGCAGTATTAGGCAGGTATTTGTAGGGTGGCGTCCATTAAGCCTAGAGCTTCAGGGGAGTTGCTGCACTAAGTAAGCTTCTACACTCCGATCTCAATTTCAACCCCCACTGTTCCTGCGAAGCTAGCCGATTCGATATCTTGTTCCCGCCATTCTCGGCATTGGCCGGATAGATAGCGGAATTGTCCTCCATTTGCACATTCAAAAGGACCTAAAAAACAAAATCCGCTTGGGACCTTAGCCAGAGCAGTATGCTCCATACTACGAATATCGCCTTCTTCTACCCGTTGTATTACGTTATTGGAACCCAATTTCTTATAACATAACTAAACTCCTCCGTATTGCTGAAATAGCTATCAAATGAGTCAAGAATCAGCAACGCTATCCGCAGGTGTAATTCTAGTTCTCTTTCCAACGAAGCGTTTTCTAAGCTAATGGCGATATGTGAGATATTACGGAGCAGACGTAGCGAATATTCCAGTTCACAATCTATGATACGGCTCAAGAGCATTTCCACCCAGCATCGTGATCCTGTAAGTCTACTAGATGTGAAAAGTAGCGCCAAAGTAAGGACTGTGAATGTGTATGCTCGAATATTCGGTCGGGGAGAATAAATGAGTTTGAACTTGTCCTTCATTCACATGCATTATTCATTCAGATGGTAAAAGCAAGCCCATTAACGAACAATGTTCTCAGCCATCTTAGCCCTGCCATTATAACAATATGATTTCACGTCTCATAATGATGTGTATGCGTATATCAAGACTACCTAGGACACTACTTCATTCTCCCATCTTCTTCCTCGTAGGTTGGACCGACTTGCTGTCGTGCACATGGTCCGCAAATAGAAGGCAACTGCTTTAGCAAAATTGTTTTCGGATCATGCCACTGTGCATTTCTATTGAACGATATTCCTCGTAACATACCATTAAATAACTCTCTGTTAGACATACTTCATTAACTCATGAGATGGCATCATCAGCGTATGGATTCCTGCCGGATAATAAGCTCCTCTTGAATCGCAACGAATTATCATGATATGAACACATAAGAAGTCAATCTGGCAGCGGTTTCGTCTCTCATTTAGAAAACATACCAAACTATGAGTTCTACATTAGCCTACAGGATAGGATCGAGTTTGATCTGTCTGTAGATCTTCAAGATTGGAGGGGTATATAAGAGGTCCTACCCGTTCATGTAAATTATTTAACTAAGACCTTTCATCAATACAAAAACTCACCCATATCTCTATTTCACATTCTAGGCCTCGTTAAAAGGCGATGTTTTGTGATGAAATGCTACGCCTTTATTATTGAAATGATTGATACTATAGCTATAGCTAGTTATCTGTCTTGCAAAGTTGAAATAAATTCTCAGTACTCGATTATTGAAATATTAGTAAAAAGAACTTCATGCGTAAAGGGATATAGTGGCGTCGTAATGGCCAAGAAAATGCGGTTTATCCTTCTTTGGAGAGATCTGAACCATGAATATCACCAATGGTATGTATACAATAACAAGGGAAACTAAAATACTTATGATATTAAAGATCACTATTGGTTATTTATCTAACAAATGGTGAATATCCTCTAATAGCATTAATAGGTTACAACACCCTGCAAAGTGCCTTGATAAGCACTTCTGGTCAAACTTAATAAAACTGAATATACATTTCCTACTCAATGAGAAAGGGAATACCACGACAATATTGAGTGGGTAGAAGCCTTCTATATCTAATAAATATTGTGCATTGATCATGCTATTGACTATGTGATACTTCTAAAGCTTGATAACATGCAATGAGGCAGAAAGTGTTTTCATGGAGAAAGGAATTCCTATTCCATACAATCCATATAGATCAAGTAGCAAC
>PXNZ01000162.1:0-98263 GCA_003012085.1 Trichoderma brevicompactum | reverse complement strand
CAGCTGAGACTCATCAACTCGATCGTCGATTCAATGAGTCGACTCATTAGATTAATAGATGAGTCACCCAGGACAACTGGGTATATACGTTCACTTCATCACACTCATTAGATAACTTAGATAGCCAGTTGTTAACACACCAGTAACAATAAGATTGGATTAACACGCTCTCTTATACCCTACTACAGTGACTCTATTTGCTACCCGCATCCAACCTGACCTATTCTGCCAATACAGACCTCTCGAACAGGTAATTGGGAATTGCTATCTATACTAACCTATAGGTAACAGGTTCGTTACACTTTGATCCGACAGGCTTGTAGCCCTAGGTTCGAATCCAGCTTGAGGGAATAAGCTAGATCGAACCTACCGCTGCTGACAAGGCCGCTGAAGGAAGGAGCCTTAGGCAAGCTCTGCAGCGATGTCTTGCGGGTTGGAACAACTAGAAGATCTAGGATAAGGGTTTTCGTTGTTTACCTTAGCTAGTGGAAGGCGTAGGGCTTGAGGTCAAGCCCCTAGGAAGAGGGAGTATTGTGTTACGATCCGGAATTGCGTAACAAGGATATCCCTTATAAGGCTAGTTGGTCTGCCAGATTGATGCCAAATATCGGATCAATCGCCCAATCTTTTGCCTAGTGGCGCGTTCGAATTTGGCAGGTTCGTTACAATATTTAAAAAATTATTAAAATTTTTATAATTAAAAATTATTAATAAATTTATAGGGATGTGAAATAATCGAGAGCTAATAGTTAGTATATACAGTACGCTAAGCGGGGTAGTCTGGCGGGTGGCTAGAGGCAGCACTAATTGATAATTGCTAATTTGGGCGGCCTTCTCGCTTAACTCGGAACGAACAAAGCGGATAATCCTGTCCCCGATGCCGGAGACTCTGCCTAGTTCAATGAATCAGAAGAAAAATTTAAATGACTCCCGTTCTTCGTGGATTGCCTACCAGGGAAAAACATCTACAGCGGTGTTGCTATGGACACACACAAGATGGCGACACCAAGCACCAATAAGAAAAAATGCGGTACGAAGCTACCATCTGCCTTTGTTTCTTATCATGGTACTGATCAAGATTAGCAATCCTCGGCGCAACCGGTGCCGTCGGAACTCGATTCGTGCAACTCTTAGAAAACCACCCTCTTCTCGAACTGGTAGCAGTCGGAGCATCTGCAAAGTCAGAGGGAAAGCGATATGCTAGTGTCATTCATTGGCAGCATTCCACGCCAGTTCCTCCAAAGGTCGCAGACATGATAGTACGGCCATGCACACCATCATGTTATTCAGACTGTGAAATCATCTTCTCTGGCCTTGATTCATCTGTGGCTGGTGAGATTGAAATGGCTTTTCTTGAAGCTGATTTTGCCATCTTCTCAAACGCTGGAAATCATCGAATGGCTCCATTGATACCGTTGATGGTTCCAACCGTGAATCTAGCACACTTGCAACTTATTCCTGCTCAACGAGAGCATTATAAGCTGCAGAAAGGCTTTCTGGCGTGCAACAGCAATTGTGCCGGTATGTATACATGTATCTTTTCAAATACTGAGGCAGTCCTCTAAATGTGCTAGTTGTTGGTCTTGTGGTGCCATTCGCGGCCCTTCAAAAATTAGGCTCTATCGATCAAGCCAGTGTTGTCTCGCTTCAGGCAATATCTGGCGCCGGCTATCCAGGGGTTCCGAGTGAGTCCATGTATCGCAGCTGTTGTGGAAAAGGCAGAATACTAATCAGGTCAAGGTCTGGATATCCTTGACAATGTCATTCCTTACATCGCAGGAGAAGAGGACAAGATCCAGGCTGAAGCCTGCAAGATCCTTGGAAATTTTCAAAAGGATCCATCAGCCAGCATCATCCATCAGTCTATACCAATTTCTGTTGCATGTAATCGTGTACCTGTTCTCGATGGTCATGTTTTATGTATTTCAGTACGTTTTGCTCAACGACCCCCACCAACTTTGGACCAGGTCCGGACGGCTTTAGGAGACTATGTGTCCGATGTTCAAATTGCTGGTTGTTTTTCTGCTCCTAAACGTGCTATTGTTGTCTACGACGAGCTTAATCGTCCTCAACCACGTTTAGATCGAAATGTCGAAGCAGGATTTACAGTCAATGTGGGAAGAATTAGGCCCGACCCAAGCGAAGTTTTTGATTATATGTTTGTTACATTAAGTCATAACACTATTATTGGGGCAGCTGGTTCATCTATTATGAACGCCGAAGCTGCAATAAAGCAAGGGTACGTCTGAATGAATTGATACAGGTGGATAGTGGATATCTGTTTGTTGTTACGAGACGGGCGCTTGAATCAGTGTACGGTGGTGTTTTTTGTGGGAGTAGCGGCGTGCTGTATCATGGTCACAGAAGGGAGGGGCTTCCCATAGCCTTCGTGTGCTAGAACCACGTCTATAAGGAGTGAACAATACACTCTTACGCCGCGCAACCCTATCAGTCGGAAGCTTCGCCTTACATAGCAGTATCGCCTGGCTAAGGTTATGTAATATCCCAAGAAGTAGTAAGTAGCTTATGAAGAAGAGGGCGACTCGGCGATGACACGGCCGACGATCAAAGCGCTGATGGTTGGAGCGGCACCACAAAGAGCTGAGACAACCTCGAAAAGCACCACAGTTGTGAAGAAGATCCATTTGATGTTGAAGGTATTGTACAGAGCAACACGGATAACTAGCCAGTGAAGACCGCGGATCTGTCGACCATTGACCTCTGGCTTGGGATCAATGTTACTCTTGTTTGATAAGGCCACCGTGGCGTTGATGGCGTTTGCGTTAGATTTCTCTTCTTCATGCTCTCGCTTCGCTTCAGCAGACTGAGTCCCTGCTTGGGACAGAATGGCGGACTGAATAGGCATGAGTGTTGGAGACTATGTGAACAGTGATGGAACTGTGAGGAAAAGAAGAGGCATGGTATGCCAGCCGGACAGGTTATTGCAGCAGGAAATGTAATGAAACACACCGAAAAAGAAGGGCGATTTTACTCGACAGATGGGTGTATTTATCATCCGGTGCATAAGCATGGGCGTAGGCTGGGCGTCAACGGAGGAGCATACGGAATCTATACAAGGTCCAAGATTGGCTGAAGCGATACTCGAGTTGATGAGAGAGGTTATGTGGAGCATCATATGACGTGTGAAAACTGAGCTTGATTCAATGATATCAAAGCATGTACATGGAAATTTCCCTTTGATATCTCAAGCCTCATTCATGCCTCCAAACTCTGGCCAAAGAGCCTCTGTTAATGCTCCAAAACATTAGTGCACCCCAATAATTCCCAGGTTTGAAATAGATACCCCACCGGCTAGTGCCACAGAGCCTCCGCGGATGTTTCAAAACGGTTAGGGTTACTTTACTTTGAAGTGATCAATCGTCCATTATTTGTAAGCGACTGCTTCCGCGGAGGCTCTACAACGAAGCTCGATTCGGTCGACAACTTGTGATTCTGAAGCCAACACAATCCGTTCTACAGCGGATGAAGGCGTCATATTTCATTTTCACTTAGCTCATTCAATACCGTGATAATGACAATGGAAGGCTCCAAGGCTACTAGGAAGGTACAGGCTGCGATTTCTACCTCGTCTCAAAAGAGGCAATTAGCTAATGCAGGGAAAAGTCCTGTGACTTCTGTTACCGGCGAAAGATTAAGTGCGATAGACGGAAGCCTTACTGCTCACATTGTATCACGTATGATTTGGACTGTACCTTTACAGCACCCAGCCGCAAGCAAGGACCGAAGAAACGAGGCAACTCTGCAAATATCGAGGGTGGTGCCAGCAATACGCGACAACTAGAAGCTATAATCCAGCAGCTTACTGACCGTTTAGAAGCTGCAGAGGGGGGAAATGATGTTCAGGCTCTACCCCAGCCCGAGGGGGCGACTGAGATTACCAAAATGACGCTGACAACGACCATGACAAACAAGGACGACAATAATTCTTCCAGATCAATGATGCTCCCTCCTCGAGAACAAGTCCTACCCGCCATACAAATCTACCTTGAGGATTTCAATACAGTATTACCCCTATTTGATGCCAAAACTCTTGTGCAGCTGGTCCACAATTGTTACAATGTTGGACCCCCACAACGAGATCCGGTGGCGTGGGCTGCCATAAACATTGTTTTAGCTCTTGTTCAACGATACACTCTTGTGGAGAGTCATGATGTCCCCTCCTCAACTGAGTGTATCAACAGAGCAGAATCAGTGCTCTCGACAGTGGTGCTGGGCGATATCCAGCTGCTCAACATCCAAGTTTTGGTAGGCATGGTGATGCTGCTTCAGGCCTCGCAACATCTCCAGCCTTCGCTCATCCTGATTGCCACAACAATGCGTCTCGCACATGCCATTGGCTTACATGACCGTACCTACTCGGCGCATCTGGATCCTATCCTCGCGAGACAGCGCGCTCATGTGTTCTGGCTGGCGTATATCCTCGACAAAGACCTCAGCATGCGCTCGAAACAGCCATCAATCCAGATTGATGACGACATCAACCTTGACTTGCCCTCGACAGCAGTTGTCGAAAACCAGATTGAGGACAGGGGTGAAATCGACGACGCCGGAATCTATACTGGTCTCATCACCACCGCCGACGGAACCGTCAAGATGAATTACTTTGTAGCTCGCATCCAGCTGGCCGTAATTGAAGGCGGCGTATATGATTATCTCTATTCCACGCGCTCTCAAAAACGTAGTCCGACAGAGCGGTCCCATGCATTACAGAGCGTAGCTTGCGCCCTTGAGCAGTGGAGAGCTTCCATCCCGCCCGAGTTCAGCGCCTCCGAGAGCTTAATCAGAGTACCTTCTGGTATGCTACACTTTCTCGGAGTATTACACTCTACCATTCTGGCTTGCACAACTCTCATAAACCAGGCCCATGCGTGGGACGCCGAGTGGGTGGCCAGTATACGCAGGTATGGTAGACAAGGCATTGTACCACTGCTGCCGCCGAAGTGGGAGGTGCTTGTAGATGAGGCACGCGATTTGATGGTCTTGATTGAGGCATTGGGCATAACAGATTGCTGGAGCTTCTGGTAAGGTATCCGAGACTGCATCCTCGTTGGACATTCACAGTCCCCGTTTGTTCTTGCGCATGGTGTGGTTCATATTGATTGCCGTTCAGTGAAGCTGACTGGCAACGACATTATAGGACAACAGGGTGTTCATATATGACAGCCATGGTGCTCTTGACGGCCAATAGCATGCATAGACCGCAACACAATAACCTAACATCAGATGGCCAACTCACTGAAGTTGGTTTGCAAACACTTGACAAAATGGTGCAGGAGACGGGGAGTGAAATGTTAAAGTCCTTTCGGGCTACTTTTGCTGAGTTGCATCAGCACACCCAACGACGATGCGTTGAAGCAGCCATAATGGCTAACAATGTTGACTATTCATCGTTATTTCTAGACATACAATTTGGATCTGAGGAGAATGGCCATAGTGATGATGTTTAAAGTATACATATAAGCTAGATTAATAGAAGGCGAAAGAATTCCAGCCGTGAAGGAAATTTATTCAACTCACAATTCTGGCGCGCACTTCTCCAACGGCGTCAAATATATGCAGAGAACTATGACCGAGGAAGCGAAAAGCCGCGGAGGCTCTTCAAATGCCACCTATTCTCAATAGGTTGCCAATCCGCGAGATTTTCTCCTATGCTTTGTAAGCTGCTATTTGTAACAATCTCCATTTATAGAGTTTTAGCGGCTTCACGATCATCCGCGGAACCATACGATACAATTGTCAGGGATATACGCTGAACAAAATTTAGAATAGTTCCGTTGCTTATGGACACTATCTAGTAATGGAGAATATTCTCTAGTTACGGTATTCCAGCATATATATATATGTGTGTGTATGTATAAAAGTTTAACCGCCGCCAATGAAATAGGTTCTCTTCAAAACAAAACAGAGCGACATAAACTATTCAGCCATATTATACATCTTAACCCTCCCCATCTGATTTATTATTCACTGCAACAGACAATTGATTACACCTGTCGAGGTATTTCCAGTGTACCAACGCAAAGATGGCTAGCTACGACGGACCTCATCATGGCAACGACATGTTTAAATCCTTCACCAGGACTTGGCATACCAAGCCTTATCCTGCAATCTTGCCTTCCCGTCCTGAGGTCAGTGCTGCTGGAAAAGTTGTCTTCATTACGGGCGGTGGTAGCGGTATTGGCAAGGCCACTGCCATCGCCTTCGCAGAAGCCGGTGCCAGAGTCATCGCCATTTTCGGGCGCCGGATAGAGAAACTGCAGTTGGCTGCCGGAGAAATCTCCAGAGCCAACCCAAAAGGAACCACCACCGTGGTTGTTGAGGCTGTCGATATTAGCCAGCGTCAGGCTTTGGAGGATGCCTTTACCAGCGCTATCCACAAGGCTGGCGGCGGCAAGATTGACATCTTTGTCAACAACGCTGGCCACCTCAATCCGCCGACCCCTCTCGCCACTTACGGCGACAAGGAAATGCGCGAGAGTATTGAGGGTAACATTATCGGTTCGTTCAACGCGATCCAGGCGATGGTGCCCTTGTTGGCGCCCAAGGCAAAAATCTTAAATATCTCCTCGGGCATTGCGCATATCAGCCCGATTCCTGGGTTTTGGGCATATGCGTCCTTCAAGCTAGCAATCGTTAAGATGTTCGATTCACTGCAGGCTGAACATCCGGACCTTGACGTTTTTAACGTCCAACCTGGAGTCGTTACAACTGATCTCAACCAAGTTTCCGGTTTCCCAGGCCAAGATGATGGTAAGCTATCTGCCCTTTGATGTCCTAATGTATTCTACCTGTGTGGATTCTTTTTTTTTTTCTTTTTTGTGTTATCTTTGTATTGCAATAGCTGATCCCTTTGCCAGTTGCACTTCCAGCCTGCTTCCATGTTTGGCTTGCATCCCCCGAAGCCGAATTTCTCAAGGGAAGATTCGTCTGGGTAAACTGGGACGTGGATGAACTGAAGGCTTACGCTAAAGAAATCGAAGAATCAATGCTATTGAAAGTGGTGTTAAACGGCGTGCCAATGTGAGCCGAAAACTCAAATGGAACCTTGCTTTTGTATAATATAGTCCATTACCGAGACGCTCGACTATCTCAACTTGTATCATATAGTCAAAAGATGATTACTGCTAGCATTACCAATAAAATGATATACCTAGTAAAGCTATACTGTAAAAATATTCGCACAATAAGGCCTAATACATTGCAGTCTCTGATAACAGAGATACAGGAGAAAGATATTATCACGCATCCCCTCAATACCAAGTCACCCTCCGTCCCTTGGTTAGTTCCACTTGATCATATCGATCATTTACTCCCACACTTTAATCATATTATCAGGTACGCCCATCTCAAACTGTCGGCTCTGGTTCTTGCTAACCTCCAAGTACTTTGCGTCAGGCGCCATTTCTCCTGCCTCAAGCCTAAAGATTGTGGCAATATCGGCGTTGATAACGGAAGGCGGAGCGGCAAATTCTCGAATTGTCGCTTTTGTGCCATTGAGACCTGCTGCTGGAAACAAGGCAATTCTTCGAGCGATTTCGTCGACAGATTTGCGGAGCTTGGCTTCCGATGTGTACATCCGGTTAACCCAACCAATTTCTTCCGCAGTCTTGGCATCCACGCCTGTAGAAGCAAGCATATATTCCGCTGTTCTCTGCATTCCAATTGATCGGACCAGATATTGAATACCGCCATTGCCGTGTACTCCACCAACAGCAACTTCAGGAGCTCCAACGATTGTATTCGGGCCAGAAAATGCCATGTCACACTGAACGAGGAATTCGTTGCCTGAGCCTGTAGCCCGACCGTTGATTTCAGCAATCAGTATAGTTGGAAGAGATTTCAACATGCCCACTATGGCACGATTCTTGGTGAAGAGTTCGCCGGTGTAAGACTCGTTGAATGGTGGATTTGTACCAAAGAGCGCGCCGTCGTAATGGCCTATCCAGAAATCAGGATCCGCGCTGGAAAAGATCATGACTTTGGGTGGTGGAGTAGAAACATCGATATTATCAGGGACAACAGACGAAAGCAAATCGTACAAATCAGTAATTAGCTTGTAATCGTAGAGGTTGATGGGCGGATTGTTCATAAGAACACGCAAGATTGTGCCATTGTTGGAGGATGTCGTCGTCAATGTTCCAAAGCCAGTGGACTTGGTACGCTCCCAAGGGAGTGGTGGTTTGATATGCTGTTGTCAACCGGACTGGATATGCACAAGGGCGCAATGCCAGACAGGGCCAACAGTATCAAACTTTTGTAGGTGAAGTGCATTGCGAATTGAATATTTTCAATGTCTCGAAATCTTATAGAGATGGTGCGTCTTGAATTGATTATTGAGAAAAGATCCTCGTTGACTGAGCAGTTCGGAAATGCAGATTAACCACCAGCCTGAATCATTATATAGAGATTCGCACATAGAAAGTACAATGCAATCGTCCGTCAGCTCATGTCGACCCATAATTTGGCACTGAATATTCACTCAACTACTTACAAATACTCTCAATTTGTAATCAGTTGACAGAAACTGACGGTGTAATTTCTCTGTATGGAGTAGTTCAAACTATTGTCTGACGCTCAGACCGTCAAGACTTTCCTTTACTTATCACCAACTCATAAATGGCGGGCTGTGGTCCATGCGACACCAACAGTAGTAACACTTGCCAATGCTGGACAACGCCGAGATAACATTGACACATCGGGATTGAGAGTAAAGGCACCTGGATTCTTCTCCACGCATCCATGCTCACCATGGCTCAACATTATTTCTCTACTGTTCATCACATCGTTTTTGGCATGATTAATATGTTCTACCCAATTATCCACCCACTGATGGAGACATCTTTGTCTCGTAAAATAACTGCAAGATCCACATCTTAGGGCTTCGTACTCCGTATACCCGGGCTCCACTGCGGCACTATCTAGCCAAGCCCGGGCCAGCGTTCCGGAGTAAGCGGCGCGTTTTGATGAAATATTTGCCTATTCTGGAAACAAAGTGTGGATATAAAGCGCTGGCCAACTTTTGAAGCGGGTTTCTTCACGATTCGGTTGCCGTTTTCGGATTGGACTCAAGATATGATTAGCAGAGGGGTTCAACGTAAGGATACCATGACATAAATCAATGAGATGCAGCCAAGGATAACATAAAGGCTCAAAGAGCTTTGATACTGAATATATATAGTATACTTATGTCACGACTGAATAGGCTGAATACCAAAGTAAACAGTTTTTCAGCCACTAGTGGAGGTATTGGCCGTCTCTCAGCCAGATATAGAGAAAGCCCAACTAACCAGCAGTCATTAGGGGACATGGGTCATCAATACACTGCTGTACCATTTCTTTTATTGCGGCATGCTGCTGTAGCAGTTCAACAATTGTATGGTGCTTTCTCTGGACAGCATATGACAGCGGAGTCTCACCGTAATCATCCATGCAGTCTGGATCGACTCTGCCTGTTGCAACCAGCAGCTTGACAACATCAAGGTGCCCTCTCTCAGCAGCGTATGAAAGCGGAGTCCGGTTGCGAATGCTCTTGCTATCTGGATCAACACTACCCGTTGCAAGCAGCACTTCAACGACGGCATCACGTCCTGTCTCAGCAGCATATGACAGCGGTGTCTGGCCATAATTATCCTGGCTGTCTACATAAACACCACCTGTTGCAAGCAGCAATTCAACAATACCCTTGTGTCCTCTGTCAGCAGCAAGTGACAGTGGAGCTCGTCCGTTTGTATCCCTATTATAATCCGGATCGATGCCACGTTTTGCAAGCAATAGCTTAACAATATCATCATCCCCCGTCTCGGCAGCCCATGAAAGAGGCGTCCGGCCTGAATTATCCTCGTAGTTTGGATCAACAGCATCTTTCGCGAGCAACAGTGTGACAACATCATCATATCCTTTCTTGGTAGCCCAAGTTAGTAATGACCGACCACCGATGTCTTGTAAATCAACGTCCTCCTCGTTCAAAGTAAGAAATGCGGCAATGAATACTTCATCAGCTGCTTGCATCAGGAGGTAATACAAAACGCCTCTTAGTCGTGAGAAAGAGAAATGACGTTCAAACTTGGCCGACTCATCTCTATCCTCGTGATAGAGCTCACATAAGTCGTGAATCGGGGATGATAAAGGCAAAATATCCATCATGGCTTGTAGAAATGCCCAGACTGCTTGGCTGCTATTGGTAGCTAGCGCTGCAAACATGGGTGTGCCATAACGCTCATCTTCAACTTCAACGTGAAAAAAGGACAATTTCTGAGGGTGGATGCGAATAAGGTCGGCCAAATCTCTTTCTGCTAGAATATAAAGAAGGCTAACTGATTTCTTATATCGCCGGATCTCGTACCGCTCTAGTGCATTATTGAAGAGCACCCACTTGGGAAGAGGAAAATTGGCGAGAAGATCTCTTTGATCCATGCAACTATGTTGGGCTGCATTGGCATGATGAAGGACATTACACACTGAATACTCGAGGAACGGGTATTTTGAGCGAATGGTATTCCGCAGCTGTTCTGTCTCGGAAACGTGTGGTAGAGGATCAACTAAACCAACATCTTTGCTGATTGAGCTTTCCAGCTGAGCCAAGCAGCAGTCTCTCAGAAGCATATGACTGTGGCCTGTGAAGCTACCAGAAGCTTCAGCCCACTGGGCGTCGTACTTTTTCAGCAAGAAGTCTCTGACAGACTCATGGATGAACTGCACTTCTGATGATTTGGTCCGTGTGACTTCAGCCAAACCCTTGGAACAACTTCTCACAAAAGTCTTCATCTCATCCATCTCCACATCTTCTTGATCCCAGTAGCCCGAAGACTCTTTGTCGCAACTGAATTGGACCGCAAAATAGAGCTCCTGAGGTTTAAGAGGACGAGCCGCAAAGAGAATCCACTGAAGACAAGCTTGTAACCGCTCCAGGTTCTCGCAATCTCGAATAAGAATCATTTCAAATAATTCATTCAGCTCTGGTGGGATTTCTTTTAGTCGATTCCGAATTTCTTTTATCGAAACAGAGGTATTGGGGTATTCACGGTTGAGAATACGAAGGACCAATACGACCCAGAGGAAGATTTTGGAAGATTTCTCCAGAATTTCGGACCGCAGTGAGATGGCTTGTTTCGACTTTCCTAACCGAAGTTTAGACTTTATATAGTGTTCGATGTCCTCTGTGTGCCCGATTTCATTCTCAAGAACAACTTCGATGCCCTTCTCAATAGCAATTGTTGGATAATGTCGGCTAGAGAAACAGACCTGCAATCGAACATTGGACTCTCGCGCACTTTCGCATAATTCCTCAAAGAAACAAATCATGTCTGCAACCTGACTTTTATCACACTCGTCTAACGCATCGATAAACATCATCAATGAGCGGTTACCAAGTTTCTGGACAGCATGTATCAGTGTCTGTTTTAGAGCCCTTTCGTTCCATCCGTTCCGTTGGATGACCTTGGCTCCATCGGTTGTCATCCATTCCAAGCTGCTCTGCGCCTCCGACGCCTTCTTGAAGAGTTGATGGAGAAGTGAGCGATAAAGGCCTGTCGTTGACTTCTCTTCGATTGTGCCTTGCGCAAGGAAGAAGAATGACAGTATGATCTGTGACGGATCTCCCATCGTATTGAGCTTTTCCGTCTCGAACAGGAATTTCATCAGCGTTGACTTGCCGGTGCCAGGGTGGCCTTGTATCCAGAGAAAGCCGCCGTGTTCTGGTTGTTGTGCTATGTCGTGCCAAGACACGTATTCAGACTTGGTGAGGAACCAGCGGCATGTTGTCCCTTGAGCGGCAGTCAAGTTCATTAGCCGCTCATCAATTTCATCAAAATAGAGCTGTTGTATCAATGACTTTTTGGTGGCATCGGCCATGATGCTATTAACGCTCCTGATTGGTTTCTCCGTCCCATCAGCGTCAGTATCTCTATCCTCCGATCCATTGTCCATTTCTATAGAATCATCGCTGGCAGAGGCCTCCCCAACATACTGGCCACGATGTGGTGGTTGAATTCTCGAGTTGTTGTTGTCAGATAGTAAGCTCCCAGAATTCCCAGTCCCGGAGGCTTTAATTTTAGAACAACGGCGCTTCTTGTGTCCATTATCCGTTGCCAAGGGGGGACGTCGATTCAATTTGCGCTTACGGTGGATTCCCAGAGGAACTTCTGGTATGGCTACTTCAAAAAGTTGGGTCAGATTGAACAAAACAGATAAATGGGCATACTGACAATTCTTTGGCAGCACCTCTGCTAAAATCGCTCTGGCGTAAGCAGCGGCCATTGCAGCGGCATACGGCTGCCACTCGGCATTCTTATATTTGTCTCCATAATCACAGACTCCTCGAATGACACCCACAGGAATTTGGTTCATGGTTCCGGCCGCTTCCATCTCTAGGCCAATAACGCCGTACTTGTCTCGCAGTTCGTTGCGTTTCCGGGCATCCTTCATCAACTTTTCACCCGAGGCTATTGACCCGTACCACACTCGAGTGCGCTTAGCAGGAGGCCTTCGCTCCCGCTCGACTGGACGCTCTATCCCGTCATCGTCCACTTGATACAGAGTATCGTTGTCTTGTCCAGGATCGATGAATGTGCCTTGTGAGTGCCCTTTGTTCTCGATACGCTTGTAGTATTTTATAATCTTGTTTGCATCATCCGGCACCATAAGTTTGATGCTTCCAATGGCTGACCTGACCACGGTTGCCGTGCTGGCCAGCGCATGACCAAAGCGCAAGAGCTGGAATCCATCTCTACCTGTCTCCTTACCCAAGTCATAAGCTATAAGACCGGCACTCTCACCAGTGGGAAGACCCACAAGAACATCACCGAGACGAATATCGAGAGGCGGGTTCCGCGAGAGGTTTGGAAGACCGGCCGCAACGCCAACTAACAAGCCGAACCAAAGGTGTGGGAAAAATCTCTTAACCTGAGCAGAAAGAGCAGCCGCGGACCCGGTGCCGTACAGTTGTCCAGGAGGCAAAGTCGCAACGACGATGTTGTGTCCCCCCGCATCGCCCGCTTGGAAGACATAGTCATCTCCAGGTGCCATGGGAAACTTGCCCACGTGTCTATTATCCAACATTTGCAGAGCAGCCTGCGCCTCGATCTCTAGCGGAGCAATCCATGCCACGGTATAGACGTTGGGGTCCAGCTCGGCCATTGATGGGGAAGATCACGGGTCGAGACGATTATACATGTCGTGGATCGAGGGATTAGGCGAAAGCGGACGCGTCCATTCGGCTAGGTAGGTACAGACATGGGGTTGACGAATCTTTCACAGGGTTGCAGATGAATGCAAAGTAAGTGCTCCGTACAAGTTCAGTAACTTGTATCTTCGAATGTGTAGGCCGCTGGGGAGGGAATGCGGGAAAAAAACAAGCAAGGCCGAGGAGGTTGGGGTGTAAGTTGCAAATCTGCCTGCAGAGCCTGATGGGTGCAGTAGGCTGACAGAAAGGGCAAAATTGTGGTTGGCCGGGTATATCATTTCATGGTAGGCGCTTAACTATACCCTTGCCAAATTTTCCTTATGACCTGTAAAATCATCAGCATAGCCCAGCTGAGTCGCCAATAATAATTCCCCTCAGCCACTTACTTGTAGACACCCCACCAGAGCCAGGATTTCGAAGTTTTGCAAAGCACATTGACCTTTAAGCAAGCATGCCAGGCAGCAGCAACCCCCATCTTTCCCAGCATTTTAGTGGTTGGCTGGCGTGTTTGCTCTTCCGGAGAGTCCATCGTCAATCTCTACTGCGGCAATGAGTGCTATGCCGAATTCACTATTTTCCTCCCTTGATTAACGCAAATGCTGAGGCCATGCTGGTATTCCACGTCAGCAGACTTGATCGTATAAGTTTATTTTACTATATTTATTAACGTAGCTAAAATGGCTAGTTATTGATATATTAATCATAATAAAATTAAATTAATATAGTTGTTTTGCTATTATAAGTAACTAAGATTATTACAAGTCTAACTAACCTATCCGCTAATATAGACCTATTGAATAGGTAATTGGAAATTATTATCTATACTAACCCTATAGGTAACTGGTTCGTCACCACTAGTTAAAATAGCATAAGCAGGCAATACTACTACTATAAGCTAAACACAAGCAAGGAAAGTTATGCTAGTGTATTAAGGGGTAGAACGAAAAGAAAAGTATTCAGGTATTTATAAAGATTAAGCCCAGCAATGTATCAAGTTGAAGTTTGGTTTTATTTTGTTTTGCAGAGCAGTAGCCAGGTATAATACATAATAGACCTTTGGTTGGAGCTGGCTGTTACGAACCAACCAAAGGTGGCCAGGCTACTAGCGTACTAGATTGTATTTAAAGCCTTTTTGCTTTTACCTGTGCCTGTCCCTCAATTGCTCATCTCTGGTTCGCTCTCACCGCCAAGGGCATGCTCTCCCGCAGCCTCAACTGGGACAAATATAACAGCATCATTCCACTCAAAAAGATGATGCCAGAATTCTCTCAATTTGCGGCTCTCCCAGCCGAAATACAGATGAACATCTGGTCCCACGCAGTCCTAGCATACCCCGCAAGGATCGTCGAGCTGCGGAATTCACGATATCAAGGGAGAGCTCAATTACCCCGGCTTCCATATGGCTCTCGCATAGGAAAGGTCCGTCCTGGCACGATGTGGGCGGACACATCCCTCGCGCGTGTTCCGGCAGTTCTTCACGCCTCATCGGATGCTCGGAAAATAGCCCTGAAGCGTTGGACTCGCATCTTTGGGTCCACAAGTCAGACGTCCGTCCCGGGGCCGGGCAAGGTGTTTTTTGATGTCGCTGCCGACATCCTCTTTTTTGGCGCGTGGTTCGACTCGATGCATCATTTCGTCACCGTCACTTGCCCAGATGTCGCTATACGCAAACGCATCCAAGCGATCGCATTCAGTCCCTACGCTGAGGAGACGCGAGCAGAGCAGCCGCTGGATTTGGACTGGATCACCTCACCAGAAGGGGTCGCCATGCGCATGCAACGTGACTTCCCAGGGCTGCGCACCCTATACTTGGTCTGGAATCGGCGGTTGAAGGATGACGAGGCTGACCACGAGACGGCGACCCTTGGGTCTTTGTCGTACTTCCCGCACAGTCCGACTGCTTGGTGGAACGGGCCGAACCGAGATTTCAACGAGGATCCTCAGGCAACAGAAATTCGCTTCTTCCTGACCGAGGACTCTACTTTTCATGACAAGTTCTACATGCAGTGGGCCACTAACCGGAAGTCATGGTTAACCCGCTTCAACGAGGGCTGGGCGAATTGTATTCATACAGCAATCCAAAAAGGCGTTGTGCCTTTGCCGCCGCCGCCGACGGTCGTAGATGTGGATTATACCTACTATCGCCCGAGGCAGATTGCTGATGAAGGGGTCGTATTGAAAACCCGGGGCCGCTCAATCGCTTGACCGTATGTAGCGTCCACATATTACCCTGGATGCTCTCCTCCGGGCAGCTACTGCGCTCCATATGTCGCCCTCTGTCAAGCTTTAGAGAGGTGTCATACAATGCCTCTCCGCAAAATAAGTATCAAGGCTGTTTAGGCAGGTGGACACGAATTCTTGGATACCACCCACAGTAACTCATTTAGCACGGGGTACGCTTTCCGCAAAGGCGGAGACAACCTCTGGTACAGCTCGAAAAACCCCTCCATATGAATCCTAAACAGTAGCAAATACAAAGTATTATTATCCAAACGCAGCCTAATTTAAGCCGATTCCCATTTTATAGCGGCGTGCCCGCAGCTAACTTTACTTGTTGCCTAACTCAGCTAGGTTCCGAACGGGGGCATCATTATAAATAATGCTCTGTGCCTAGTTAACATTTCGACGGCTTTCTTCTGGCAGGCACCTTTGAACCAAAACCGTAGCAATCTTGACTCCTCTATAGAATTATATTTAACAGAAATGGCAACCCAACTACAACACCCCAGCCATGCCAAGAACTTCAGGTTACCACGGAACATAAAGCCAGTTCACTACAATCTCTTGCTCGAGCCCTTATTCGATAGCAAGCGTTACATCGGACATGTCACTATCGCGTTCGAAGTGTCGGAAGATACTAACCAGATCGTCTTGCATGCCGAAGCGCTGACAATAACTAGGGCAGAAGTTCATTCACCCGCAGGAACGTAGGCTCTCAGAACAGCCTAGAATCTGGATGAGATTGGCTTACACCATCGCAGTGACGAAGTGCAGTTTCTGTTTGACTCGGACACACAGACTCTTACATTTCCTCTACCAAATGCCTTGAAGAAGGGCACAAAGTCATCTATATCAATTGCGTTCTGCGGAAGCTTGAGAGACGACATTTCTGGGTTTTACGCATCACGATATTCCGAACTCGATGGTTCCGAGGCATTTCTGGCAATGACACATATGGCGCCAACATATGCCAAGCGAGTGTTTCCATGCTTCGATGAACCTGCATTCAAGGCAACATTTGTGGTCACGCTCATCGCGGAACCAGGACTGACTTGCCTCAGCAACATGAATGTTGAGAAAGTCGAGGCCGTAACAACTGCTCAAGGTAGCAGAATGGCCACACGCTTTCACCAAACGCCTCCAATGTCCACCTTTATTGTAACCTGTGTAGTAGGCCGCCTTGCATGCCTCGAGGAGACGAGCGGAGAAACGCCAATTCGCATCTATGCGCCTTTTCCCGATAACATGCAATTGGCGGGTTACGCCTCTAGGCTTGCTCGACACGGCCTCGAGTTCTTCGAAAACCTCTTCCGAGTGCGCTACCCCCTTCCCAAATTGGACTTCCTCGCCATACCAATGTTCTTCCCTGGCGGGACTGAGAACTGGGGATTGATTAACATGCATTCGAATTATCTCCTCTTTGAAGAAGGAATGGATGGAGAAGACAAGAGAGCGCTAGTCGCGGATACATTACTACACGAAATGGCTCACATGTGGTTCGGAGGTTTGGTAACGCTGGACTGGTGGAATGACTTGTGGTTGAACGAAGGCGGGTATGCTCTCTCCCACTCTCCCCAAATCAGCTGAGCGGGTTGCTGATATAATGGAGGATATAGCGCAACGGCATTCGGGATTGTAAGTTCAGCGGCATCTTCAATATGATCGGCCTTGCTAACGAGAGCAGTACTGTCTACAACAGCTGGAGCCCAGTTGGTCTTCTCATGAATATCGACAATTAAGTAGCCGTACCGGTGCGCTTGGAATAGACTCGTACCTTCAAACTCACCCCATCGAAGTTCCTGTGTTGAAACCTGACGATATCGCCAATGCTTTCGATCAAATTAGTTACTTCAAAGGCGCAATGGTTATGCGGATGCTCCGGGAATACCTTACACCCTCAGTCTTCTTCTCCGCCGTGTCCAGATACCTCACATCACATTCATATGGCAATGCAACTACAAAAGACCTCTGGCATGCTCTGGGAGACGTCAGCGGACAGGACGTAGCTGCTTTGATAAGTCCCTGGACTAAGACGCCGGGGTATCCATTGCTACTTGTCTCCGAGGTAGCCAGCTCCGTTCACTTTGAACAGCATAGGTTTCTCTCTACTGGACCTGCCAAGACAGGAGATGACGAGACGGTATGGCCTATTTTTATGAATATCCGGACGTGTCAGGGCATCAAATCATCAATAATCAGGGAACGCAGAGCATCTTTCTCTTATGATCCACAGATGGATGGCTTTTACTTGCTCAATGCTAACTATACCTCGATGTACCGTACCTGTTATCCTAGAGAGCACCTTGCAAGACTTGCCGAGCTCGGTCGATCTGGAGTTTTAAATGCTCAAGAGCGTGCTGGCCTCCTATCAGACACGGGCGCTTTAGCCCACGCTGGCTATCATAAATCCTCTACACTTCTTGACCTCATAGACTCACTGCAGGAGAAAGAATACTTGCCGTGGACGGAAATTGCGGAACAATACCAAGCTATGGTAGAGGCTTGGCTTGAGGACAGTGATATTTTGGTCGCTTTGAGGTCGTTTTATCTTCGCCTAACAGCACCGTTGAGCCACCAGCTTGGGTGGGATTTCTCAACTGAAGAAAGCCATGAGATGCGGCAGTTTAAGGCGTTGATGTTTGCAGAAGCAGGCCTGGCTGGAGACGACCAAGTCATTGAGGCTTCCAAGACAATGTTTAAAGCCTTCTCCAGCGGAGACGAGACTGCAATCAACCGTGATATACAAATGGCTGTTTTTAGGATCATTCTGCGGGATGGGGGAAGCCAGGAGGTGATTAAGCCCTGTGCAGCTGATTAGGAGCCGTTGGCTAACATAAGCATTACAGTATGACATTATCTTCCAGACTGCAGTCTCAGCTCCAGCTCTTCATAGCCGTCGCTGCGCTATGATGTCGCTTCTTGCAACCGAGCATTCTGTGCTAATAGAGCACACTTTGAATGCTATTCTCAGCAAGACAATTGATCCTTCCATGGCCCCTCTCGCCCTACGAGGTCTGGGGTTCTCTCGGACAGCTCCTGGAGTAGTATGGAACTGGGCTCAACGAAATTGGTCTCAGCTCAATGTTATATTTCCTGATGTTCAAGGCAGTAGAGACCGCATTGCAAAAGCCGTTACCCGATCCCTGACAAATCGGCGTCAGCTGAAAGAGCTAGAGAACCTAATCAAGAGGGAGGATATACGAGGAGTGGAGCGAGAACTTAGTATTAGCTTAGAGCATGTCCATGGTGTTATTGCCTGGAACGACAGGGACTCTAAAGACATTAGAGAATGGCTGCAAAAGAGGCAGTAGCCGACACTCTTGTAGTAAATGTCAGCAAAAAAAAAAAAAAAAGTACCGTTACTGAAACACTGCTTATTGTAAGGCCTGGAACCTTATCCAACAGGCTAAATTCGGACTTTATAGAACCCAATACCGCAAAATGATATTATCAATGCCTCTTCCGTAACGGTCTCGAAGATAAAGCTGTCTGTGAGGCATTACACACTGCACTACAAAAGATTCGATATCAATAATATAAAAAAGATCTCGCTACAAGTGTTAGGGGCAAGCTTGAGCAAGTAAACACAAGTGATACTTTTAAATGCATGCCTTATATTCACTTTGGAGTTTAAATATTATACAATAGATATATATATATATACTTGTTAGCGCCACTTTTTAAAGCTACTATCACAGCCCAACAACATAATTAAATAAAGTTCTCAAACGCAAAGTGAGGCTCCGGCCTGGCAGTTCCCCAGCAATCTGCGCCTCACCCATAAAGAGGAACAGATACCACGGATGGGTGAAATCTACTCGGGTGCGAACCATGTTGCCTGTCTGCTACCCCATGTGAGCGCCGTGCTACCAGCAGATGTGCGTGAGGCAAATATGGTGATGCAACGACGGAAATTCTCCCAGGCCACGGCTATTTTCAGAGCTCAAGTCAAAGTCAGTGCTTGGTTCACTCGCGTGTGGACGTGGCAGGAGGGACTCCTCGCAAACAGCAGCAAGTTTGTGACGAGCAACGATATCCTCGAAGGATGGTTGGTGGATAACATTCTCAATGCCACAAGGCTTGGCCGATGCGGCTATGTAAGCCATCTGCCGGCTCTCCCAGCAAGTACCAACGTGCAGTCTCTTAGCATTACCGTATCTTCAGACACTCAGCTGCTACCAATGAGGACATCCAATGACGCCGCTAGCGGGGAACTAAGGGCTCGATGGGGAGTATCTCGGACCATTACCCTCATGGGGGCTGTCATGGCAACGCGGAAAAGGATGGTCACGGTCGAGCTGGACCAACTCTATGGGCTGTTGGGTGTGGTAGAGGGCGGAGGGC
Organism: Trichoderma brevicompactum; assembly: GCA_003012085.1. Lineage (NCBI taxonomy): Eukaryota > Fungi > Ascomycota > Sordariomycetes > Hypocreales > Hypocreaceae > Trichoderma > Trichoderma brevicompactum. The sequence goes on along the minus strand of PXNZ01000162.1, from coordinate 78,498 downwards.
GAATGACGGTGCGTTACACCAGCACCATGGAGGATATTCTCACAGAAGCTCTTCAAAATGGCATGGTTACCGCCGAGTTGCTAACCGGAGCTTCCACCTGCGACAGCAACGGGCGGTGTTGGCTTCCGAATATGCGGCGCGCACCTCATTTCGCCGCAAGCCTCGGTCAGCTGAACCGGGCTGGATGCAAAGTCAAAGGGAACAGTGAGGGAATGGCTATCGTTACTGGATATACCATGCCCAGCAGCAGCGTATGGGCCTATGATGATAGCGATGACAATGTCAGATTCGTGCTGAAGTCGCCAGAGGGAGAAACCTTGGCGTCAAGCAACAATGAGATGCTACGGCAGCTCTTGGGAATACCAGTGCAAGTGGTCCTCCTGGATGATGTTTTGTCTCCCGACAGTTATGCTACATGTGCCATCATGTTGGGCGTCGGAAATTCTTCCCACAGAATCACCTCCATCAGGATGTTGATTAAGGCGGAAGGGATGAATTCCATGGTGGAGGAGACACACGTAATAGGCTGCAGGCCGGAGGAATATAGTATCCAGGTTCCAGGTCCAAGGAGTTGCTGATATAACAACTTGCTCACAAGATGGCGGCAATTCTCTCTCCCAACTCCCATTGGCTCTACTCCGTGAAATCCTCCATTTTTTCTTCTTCCAGCGCCCCTGTTGTCGGCGAATTTATCACGTGATGGCAATCAGCCCATATGCTCAGCCAACAGCTAACAGCTACCCTAAAAAGACTCATCACTCGATTGAATCTTTGATTCACACATCATCTTCATCATTCGCATCGCCATTGCAGTTCTAAAGACTTTTGCCATGGCTTCCAGGGCATTTTTTGACCCGGTCGTTGCCTTGCGGGCAGCGCCTTTGCTTACATCAACTTGCTCACTCTGGTTTGCGTGGGACCAGCATTTCTTTCTGCATCTGTTCAACAAACCGGAATTGCGCAGTAAAAGCAATGAGCTACTGCCAACGTATTTTCAATACTTTTTCCGCGGAGGAGTGACTCGCGTGTTGGTGCTTCTGTCTCTCACGGTGTCATCCACTCTGGCAACCTGCTTGGTTAACCATGACTCGCATTGGGCCAACGGATCTCTGCGGTGGTATACAGCTGGGATGGTCTTGGCTGCCAGCCATCTCGCCTTTGTCCCGGCCATAGCACCCAAAGTACAGGCAGTGATTGAAGACCAATCAAAGGGACAGAGCACCGACGACCTGGACGGGTGGCTGAGCATCCATGCGGTCAGAGGCCTAACCGTGGACTTGGCGGCGTGGGCGTGTTTTGTCGTCGCTACTGTGCGAAACCTCCAATCGTCATAATCAAGTTGAAGCAAAATATCTGGTTGCTCCGGCTGTTTTGCATCACTGGTCAGTACTGTGGTGACGAAGTTGGTGATTGAGCTTTTGGTGGAGCTTTTTTAGTGGGTGGAAACTGGAATGGGGTAATAACGGAAGGGTTCATACATACATTGAGTATATGAAACAAACAGATGGCTTATGTAGACTAGGGCACAGCCGAATAAACATGTTTGTATTCTGCATTTTGCCATCCCAATGTGAACCGGAATTACTTGATGCAGAGAACGGGATGTTGTTGGCGAAGAGGGGAGCGCTCGTCGAACCAACGCGCATGGCCACTGTCAAAGCTTGAGTGTATCAGTATTGGCTCGTTTGGTTTAGAGGAAACACGTACAAATGAGTGCCAATTGCGTCGCTATTGTTTGAACTGATGCCCCAATGTCAAACGGAGACTGTCCCGAGAAGACGCTGGAACTGCTGCTCTCCGCCAACGGTATATATTGCACTCTGGAGAGGACTGCAGACCGCTTCCGGCACTTCTGTCTGTTCCCATGCATTAGCGTTGCAACTAGGATGGCAGTCAGTCACGGTAACGGTGAGACGTATTCGATTGGTGCTCTCACAATCAATGTGGCCTGCGTCATATGGAAAGGTGAATTGGTAGCCCAGATAAACATCAGCTCGGAATGACGACAGCAGCCTAGTCAAGTGCAAACGAAATTTGTCAGCTGTTCCATGTCGTCGTAGCTTTTAGGGAACTCCTCAAAGAGCACAGCAATCACTGGGGATGAAAAGAAAATCGAGGAGCCTGGAGTGAATGTCAAGAGTAGACAAGACTTACTTGCCAGAACATGCCTCTAGCGGGTACATGGCTTCGTTTTGGGGCCGCCAAATTCCAACATCTATAGGAGAGTGCTGGGCGTATAGCAACATCTTGACCATATATTTCCCTCCTCATCGAGAGCTAGTATCAGCCTCAATCTCAGCTGAGTGTACGGTGATAGCGATATGGTGCAGCAGATCGTGATTGGCTATTGGAACGGGATCTCTTGAAATCGTCGAGTAGAGGGGGAGATTGATGTCATCTATCTGAAATTCGAGAAAAGTTATTTATCGACACTCTTATTTTCCCACGGTGGAGGGAAAAAAAATGTATAATTCTAAACGTACCAAGAGCTCCAAACTCCGTACCATATCCCGAGGATTCTTTGGCACCAAAGGCGCGCGTCGTCGGCGATACGGGGACCGGCGTCAAAAAAATCTAGCCAGGTGATGTTGTCATTGTTCTAAAAGCTGTTGGTTTTGCCACTCACCGAATCATTTGGCAACCGCTTGCGTTTGGGTCGACGACAAGGCACAGCCGCGGTGTCTGCTTCCGCTCAACGGCGGTTGAATAGCTCCTAAACCGCCTACGAGACGGGTCAGCATATAAAGACTCTGTGGGGGTTTCCCCTATAAAAGAAGATGACCGAAACTTTCCTTTGGCTAGGGAGCTTCTAGGACCAACACGATGCTGTGCTGCAGGCCGATTTCGGGAAACAACCCAACTTGGGTGCTGGCAAGCTGGAACTGGACGCAGTTGCGTGCTGGATAGACCCGGTGCCTACCTGAATCAGCTGATGGAGAAGAATCAGATGGAACCACAGACCTTTAGATGAAGAATGGCAAGCCAGCCTGCTATAACGCAGGGCTGTGCAGTTGGTTGTGGATCGGTTTGGCTAAAGCATATGAGGCCTATCAGACGACCCATGACCCAGATGGCTCAAGTATGAGCGGCCCAAAAATCCAAAGCATATGAGGCCTCTCAGACGACCCAGGCGGCTCAAGTATGAGCGACTCAAAAGGCCAATAGAATAATGCAACCCAGTCGAAACTGGGTGTAGATGTGAAGTATGATGTGAAGGATGATGTGAAGGATGAAAAGGGCTACTAATGTGCTGGAAAAGAGACTGAATAACACAACGTCGTGACTTCTCCTCAGAGACTTTGGCAGTCTCGTCGATCAATCGATCGGTGTTTGCTCAAAGGCAACGCGCAATGGCTCGTTCTCCTCTTGTAGTTTGGAGACCTCGCCTAGGATGGATGGATCGTCTGCCGGGCTGTCCAATACTTCAACCAGCAGAGTGACAAACAAGGAAGATGTGGATGGTGCCTTACCTATTCGATCGCACTTGATAGGAGCTTTCCAAGCCTCCAAAATTATGTGCGGTGAGGCCGTGTCGTGCAGAAGCTTGTAGAATTGGAGCGAGGCGACCGTCCCTAATGTCCAGTCAACGTGGAACAGCAACGACGCCATGTTTAGTGGAGGATCAAACTCAACTTTTGGATGCTATTCACCACAGCCATGGCGTGTCGAAGTCAATGATGTGGTTCTTGTAGAGAGAATCATCTTACCGAATGCCAACGGGGTTTCTGAGCGTGAGTTTGAGAGTTGGCAGAGGAATCTGGCTCCAAAGCCGCTGAATACGGTAAAGGCAAATTGACGATTCCCGAATCAAACCATCCATTTGGTTGATATCTCGCCTGACATTAGCACAAACATATTCAGCTAATCATGTTGGAGAAGGATACTGACCTCTTCCGTTTTCTCGTGACTTTTGGTTTGGGCTGACTTGAGGAATGTGAGATGCGAAGGTGACGAAGACGGACTAGATCTGACATTACCTTCTCTCTCGAGATGCTCGACAGAGAACTCTCGAGGACTTTGAAAATCATACAACCCAGAGGTGATTGAAGACTCTGGATCGAGATGCCTGTTGGCCTGCACCGGAGATCAGAAACAGGTGAAGAAGAGCTCCCAGGTCAGTACTGTGATAATAATAGAATGCTGGGAAGAAAGAATGCGAATAACGTACCAAAAATAATGATGAGCCCATGGCAGCTTTTGCATCTTGTTGATGACGCTGCTTGGTAGAGTGGGGAAAGATAATATTGGAGGTTTGTGTTTCAGAGGAAGGTGGAATAGACTGCCGTTATGTAAGCACTCGAGGCTGATATTACTATGGAACTGACGAATGTTTTTGCGATTCCGATAGGTACCTAGTTACTAAGTAGAATTCACAGGTAAAGGTCGAGTACCAGGATTGAAATTTGGAAACAGAATACGACTTGAACAAAGGTAATTACAGCAGTGGTCGACTCAATACTTGATGTATATCATTGGAAGGGCGTGCAGATGCTCCTTTCCGTGCAGATGCCCTTTTCTTTCTGTTTCTGTCTCGTATGACTGCCACTGTCAAGTCAGAGTCACAAGGCCCCGACACAGTTACTCCGACAAATATCATCGATCTCGAAATATTGCCAGATCCCGATAACGACATCGAATTCCTGCTCAAATGGTCCCACGGGGTCCGTCATAAATGCTGGTAAAGACGCCAGTTGCCTGGTGATGTTGTCAATTTCCCATCATTCCTACAAAGCTCTGATCCTTGCTCCGAGAACTAACTTTGCAATTTTGAGATACCAATTTTCAGCAAAGGCGCACAAAGAGCCAAACGATCCAGTAAAGAAAGACTATCGAATACGCATGCTTTGGCATTCTCGCAGAAAATCCCAACCTATATCGTGGCTAAGGCTCAGGAATTACCGCCGTCATCTTACATAATCTCGTCCATGGTTCCAACGATCCAACGTGGTAGACACCATGCCTACGAACGCCTATACGGTACCAAATATTCATCATATTCTCGCAAGAGCTTTGGAGGGTTTACAGAACAAATCAGCTTGTCTATGTAGCGTGGCATAGACATATTGCTCCAGTATAGTTGGCTCTCTGGCCATGTGCAATCACACTCCGCGGTACCTAGCTCGAGAGTAAATCTAGCGATATGACTAACGCTACAATATGATCGACGGATAGAACGCTTCGATCGTGTTACTGAGGGATTTACATATGCTACTGGCTACGCTGCTACGGAATCGTGCATTACACGGTGAATCAAATCTGCGACGGCCGAAATACGCGATCCAGAACAAACCAGAACGAAAATCTACGTAGTCATCTACTGACTGAACTCTTCACCTCACCATCCAATGAGAGGCCTATCCAGTGCCGTGGTTCGCCTCAGAGCTACCCAACATCTTTATCCGGAAAGGAGCTGCAGGCGAATCTGGCCTTTTCGGAATTAAGGTTGATAGCGCAGAGCTTTGGGAGGGTGGCCTCTCCACTAGTTACCTGATTGTGAGATGCTATGTACGAAACTCAGTCTGCATGGGTTGGATTTGTGGATCTGGAAAGAGAATTATCCGAGCAGACGGCCACGTCCCTCAGAAAGGAACAGGGAGACATGAAGCCTTGTTGAACTTTGTCGAAATAATGGCTCAGGTGTTCAAGATCAACTGGCTGATTTGAACCCGTTGGCGATGTGATTCATAAATATAGGTGATGGAATTAGGCTCCACCGCTTGGTTACACCGAATTCGATTTGAACCCCAAACATATACATGCAACGACTGGGTATGTTCTTCGTACTCTGAGAGATGGGCTAAGTGCTCACCTGAAATTTAGGAGATGAACACTTTGTGGTCGACTTCCATAAAGCAAACTAGCCACGATATGTGAATGATAGCCGAGCTTCTCGTACTGACACGGTTTCCAACTCGATGCGACGTGGACCACACTCCCAACATTGCGGATAATCTGAAAAAGATGTCTCCGTAGAGCAACGACTATGATTAGTGACAAAATAGAGCAAAGTGAGGTTCAGCCATCAATGTAAATACTGGCATTTGACCCTGCCGTACCCCCTACCCGGCAGCGTGGTATTTTGTATATTCCCAATCAAAGAATTCATATAACGTGCTCACTGCTAACTTGTAAACCAGATGATTCGATTGCCCGATCCTGATGCATCTACCAATAGCATATGATATTTATAATCTGATACATGTTCAACCGTTTGCTACAAACGTCTAGACCGCACCGACAGCGCATCAGACAACTCATCTGACAGCATGCTCGAATCACCGTCTCTATCCAGCGCCATCTCCCGGGATCATATTCCGTCCGGCTAATCCAACCGGACCAGAACACGTAATATCCATCCATGGAATCAAAAAGAACAAAGTCCTATTCCTCGTACATGGTACTTGCGCCTGCTCCGCATATTCTCCATCCCACATAGCTATGCGTCATGTGCAAAGTACTTTTCTGGCCGTTTGGCGAATTTCGACAGCCGAGGCCGCAAATTTGCACCGGCAACGACCAATTGGTGGAATGACGTTTAGTCTTGGCGCCGCGCCGATGCGGGCTACAAAACTAGAGACCAGGAACAATTCAGCCGGTCCCCAGATCCATCGACAGATGCGGAAAAGCGTGTCGAAATTGTGGCATTCGGCCCGGCGGGGAGCCCAAGCCACCGATCCGCGTCTTATGTGGGTTGGTTAGAAGAAAGAAAAAAAACATGGGGGTTGCTCCGTATGCCCGTCTGTTGCAAGGCAGCTCAGGCACAACCGCACAGAATATAGAGTGGGAAGCAAAAAACGGCTTAGGTTGCGAAGGAAAATGCCTTGCCCGTTTCGATCAGCCGCATGTCATTTATTATTAACCATTATTCCGGGAGAAACGGCCTCCACATGTGTAAGAGGGGAAGCCCAAGCCTATTGCTCAGGACGGAGACACGGAAGAGTGGGGAGAGCGCCTCGGCAAGGCATGGCAATAGGGATTTTTGTTTGTTCAACAGCATATTGTGAAGAAGGATCTGGGGTTGAAGGAATGGAGACTGTGCTGACCGCAAGTAGGATTATTCCGCCTTGGTATAGCAGGTTGTTACTTTAGCCAGCGAATGGCAAGGCTCGTTCTCGAACCCATACACGACAAGCATGCAACTTCATCTTGGTGATGTGTATCTCCGGGTAGTGCGGAGTTGCGGCAACATCCAAAACGAAGCTGCAACACCAGTGTGTGTTAGCTCCCGTCTCTGAATTCTCAGCTGTTCATGTTGATCATCGTTTCCATGCTCGGAACACTACCAGCTCTTCGTTAAGGTAATGCAATAAGGGTGCATTGTATGAAACCATGGCACGTTTTTTCCCCACCCCTGAAGAAAGTTTGAATCTATTTGAGAATTGGAGGATACAGAGAGACATACAAGTGCTTGTAATGCCGTAGTACCGGAGCGTGAAACATAAATTTCCAGTACAGAATCAATCACCGTCAATTGCATCAACTATAAGCGTGTAGGGATAAGTTTCATATTCTTCCATGACCGCCATAGTCATGGTGTAGAAATTGGAAATTCGACAGTATCCTTCACGCAAAGATTTCGCGCTGCTCCTCACCTCAATCTCTTATTCGGAGGATATACCTGTGAAGATACATATTACTACCATTTCTCCGCACTTTTCCCCAGCCTGTGCTGGCAGTATGGTTACTCTCGCTTCTGGCGTGATTGTGATCCTGGACAATTCTTCTCCAGTTGCTGTTTCCCCGCTTTTGTCTACTTAGCCGGAGAATGAGCAGATCAATTGAGTCCTATCATGAGTACTGGCTAAAAGAGAAAAAAGAAGCAAACGAGGTCCAAATGGACCGGTTATTAATAACAAATACTCATCTGCTGCTCCAGCTAATTGACAACAAACAGTCCGCTCAGCTGTCACGCATCATAGACTAAAGCCAAGCTAAACTAAATAGCTTCGCATATAGGGAATAAAAAAAAAGAATAGCCCTGCCTGTGAATGACTGTCAAACCGTCATTCGACTAGCGGCTGGCATTGTTGAGATTCAGGCTAAATATCAAGAGATGCCGGTAAATCCTGGTGGGGAAACATGGGCGTTTGTGGAGAGTATTGATGCACGTCGACCACACCACGAGCCGGGTTATTTCGTCTGTATGGGGTAAGCTGCAAGAAACAAAAAGTGTGTGACATTGATATCGTCATAGTCATACCGCCCAATTTAAATATCGACTGTTCCTGGAACTGAGATGAAGAAAAAAAGAGAGGAGAGAAGATCATGAGCCATTGAAGGACACAGCAACCTTCACAGTTGGACGCCATGGTTACCAACGCCGCCCTCATCGCCGCTCTCACGGCTCTGCTGCCCAGCACGGCGCTGGCGCAAAACAACCAAACTTATGCCAATTACTCTGCACAAGGACAGCCGGATCTCTTCCCACAGACTCTTGCCACTCTCGAGCTGTCGTTCCCAGACTGCGAGCATGGCCCATTGAAGAACAACCTCGTCTGCGACACCACGGCCGGTTATGTCGAGCGAGCTCAGGCTCTTATTTCGCTCTTCACGCTCGAGGAGTTGATTCTCAACACACAGAATTCGGGACCTGGTGTTCCTCGCCTGGGTCTTCCAAACTACCAAGTCTGGAATGAGGCTCTACACGGCTTGGACCGTGCCAACTTTGCCAAACAAGGTGGCCAATTCCAATGGGCAACCTCTTTCCCAATGCCCATCCTGTCAATGGCAGCCCTCAACCGCACATTGATTCACCAGATTGCGGACATCATCTCGACCCAGGCTCGCGCATTCAACAACATTGGCCGCTATGGTCTCGACGTCTATGCGCCCAATATCAATGGCTTCCGAAGCCCTCTCTGGGGTCGTGGGCAGGAGACTCCTGGTGAAGACGCATTCTTCCTCACGTCTGCATATACCTACGAGTACATCACCGGTCTCCAGGGAGGCGTCGACCCCGAGCATCTCAAGATTGCCGCCACCGCGAAGCACTTTGCCGGGTACGATCTTGAGAACTGGAACAACCAGTCTCGTCTGGGCTTCGACGCCATCATCACTCAACAAGACCTCTCCGAGTACTATACTCCTCAGTTCCTCGCCGCATCGCGCTATGCCAAGTCCCGAAGCTTCATGTGCGCGTACAACTCCGTCAACGGCGTGCCAAGCTGCGCCAACAGCTTCTTCCTGCAGACTCTCCTGCGAGAGAGCTGGGGCTTCCCCGAATGGGGCTACGTCTCTTCCGATTGCGATGCCGTCTACAACGTCTGGAACCCACACAACTACGCCAGCAACCAGTCTTCTGCTGCCGCCGACTCTCTGCGAGCCGGTACCGATATTGACTGCGGTCAGACATACCCATGGCACCTCAACGAGTCCTTTGTGGCAGGCTACGTCTCCCGCGGCGAGATTGAGCGCTCCGTCACCCGCCTGTACGCCAATCTTGTCCGTCTCGGATACTTTGACAAGAAGAACCAGTACCGCTCTCTCGGCTGGAAGGATGTCGTCAAGACCGATGCATGGAACATTTCCTACGAAGCCGCCGTTGAGGGAATCGTCTTGCTCAAGAACGATGGCACTCTACCTCTGTCCAACAAGGTCCGCAGCATTGCCCTGATCGGACCCTGGGTCAACGCTACTACCCAGATGCAAGGCAACTACTTTGGCCCTGCTCCATACCTCATCAGCCCTCTGGAGGCTGCTAAGAAGGCCGGCTACCACGTAAACTTTGAGCTGGGAACTGGAATTGCCAGTACCAGCACAGCCGGCTTCGCCAAGGCCATCGCCGCTGCCAAGAAGTCTGATGCCATCATCTTCGTTGGTGGCATCGACAACACTGTCGAACAGGAGGGTGCTGACCGCACGGACATTGCCTGGCCGGGCAACCAGCTGGAGCTCATCAAACAGCTCAGCCAAGTAGGCAAGCCACTTGTTGTGCTACAGATGGGTGGTGGTCAAGTTGATTCATCCTCGATTAAGAGCAACAAGAAGGTCAACTCACTTGTTTGGGGTGGATATCCCGGCCAGTCAGGAGGTATCGCTCTCTTCGACATCCTGTCCGGCAAACGCGCCCCAGCTGGCCGTCTGGTCTCAACACAGTACCCAGCCGAATATGTCCACCAATTCCCCCAGAACGACATGAACCTCCGTCCAGATGGAAAATCAAACCCTGGACAGACCTACATCTGGTACACCGGCAAGCCTGTTTATCAGTTTGGAGACGGTCTTTTCTACACCACCTTCAAGGAGTCTCTGTCCAGCCACTCCAAGAGCCTCAAGTTCAACGCCTCGCAAATTCTTGCCGCTCCTCACCCAGGATACACTTACAGTGAATTGGTCCCAATCACCACCTTCACCGCCAACATCCAGAACACGGGCAAGACCGCGTCCCCATACTCGGCCATGCTGTTCGTTCGCACCGGCAACGCTGGTCCAGCGCCATACCCGAACAAGTGGCTCGTTGGATTTGACAGACTGGCCACCATAAAGCCAGGCCACTCTTCCACACTCAGCATCCCCATCCCCATCGGCGCCATTTCCCGCGTCGATTCTCACGGAAACAGAATTGTGTACCCAGGCAAGTACGAACTGGCGCTGAACACAGACGAGTCTATCAAGGTGGAGTTTGAGATTGTGGGTGAGGAGGTGACGCTTGAGAACTGGCCGCTGGAGCAGCAGCAGATTCAGGATGCTACTCCATAGTTGTATGATTTTATGTTAGTAATGACGAAATGGTAGTAATGATGAATAAAAGCAGTTGCATTTTGCTTGCACAAATTAGTTGTCCGTGGCGCACGTGAACTGTGGCTGAAGTGTCATATCATTTTTATGGGACTGCTGGCTTGTACTTCGTAAATGTGCAGACATTGATGCAATGGGCTCAAGAGTATTACGGAGTAGATGTAGATGTACTCCGTACTTGGCATGATCATCAGAGAATGGGCTAATGTAGGTACGGTTACAGAGTTGCCAGAAGCTTACATAACCATAAGCAAGATGTCAGCGACTTTGATCTGCAGTATCGAGACAAAAGCAGATAGATGGCTCTTGTTTAGGCAGATGATTTGCCATGGGACGATGAAGCGGTAAAGTGCCAATACGCGAATATTCATGCTAATGAAGAGTTAGTTATTCATGCTAATGGGCGGTGATTCATGCTAATACACAAATTGCCAGCGCCGCCAACTTTATCCAACTCACACAAAAGGCTATTTTCACGTGTCTGCTTCATTGAACGCCAAGGTTCATTGCCATTGGCCAATTCACGGGTTGTAAAGTTGTTCCGAACTGGCGATCATGCACGCTTTCGCAACAACACTATGGAAAAAATGCTGGGCCAAGACCGCTGAGTAGCTTTGCGTGAGCAAGTTATGTAACTTGTTGCATCCGGAGCGCTAGATCACCTTCTTCTTCGGTCATGGGCGCCCACTTCCGAAAACACTTGCCTTTTGAGGTTTCCCCAGAATCGCGCCATGGACCTTGTATCTTTTTGTTCAGGGGTTCGGAACAACTGCCTGTCAGTCGTTCCATCGGAACTCGAGAGTTTTGTTATGCCGTTAAACAGTGTGATTCGTCCGTATCGACGGCATTTGGCAACGATGAAATAAGCGTCGGGCCGATCGAGAAAGAGAGAGAGCTAGGAAGTGGCCGTCAGCGTTGGTCCATTGAAGCATCCGAGTATATAAATATGCATGTATTCAATAATGTCTACTCCGTACCCCGCTGCCGTTCCGAGGCAGCGGAGAAGACTTGGGGGCCGGCATTCATTCCGGACTTATTTTGACAGTTGCCCCCATCACTACCTCATCGCCGGTCAAAAAAAAAAAAGGCATGTAACATGCCTTGGCCGCGGCCCAGACACGACCCCCATGCTGGCATCGCGCCATTGCAGAACGATACTTGCCGCTAAAGCTTGATTCTGCTAGAGGCCGTCGGCGGCGGTATTCACTGAGGCTTTGTATGTGCGTGTGGGTGGTAATTAAACGACTGGGTTTCTCCGCAATGTTGCCGAGCTGATGAACCTCTGTAACGTTATCCGGCTCATTGACGCCTTGGCTTGGGGCCTAGAATTGAGTCGGAATCGTCCCCCCAGTAGCTTTAGCAATACCACCCGGAAAACCATATAAATGGCCGGCAAGGCGCCTCTCTTCTGTTTTTCATCCGGGAGCGTGTAGCACATCTTCTGTTCATCTCATTGTGTTTTGCCTCACCGCACCAATATGCATTACAAAACCGCGGCAGCGCTGGCCATTGCCGCTGCGCCGTTTATTCAGGCAGAGAGTAAGTACAACGAAGTCCAAGTAGAGACTGATGTTGGTTCCATGGTATGGCGATGCTGAGATGTATGAAATGCAGGTACCTCAAGGGCCAGACCACCTGTTGCTCCTCCTGCTGGTTCTCCATGGGGTATCGCGTATGACAAGGCCAAAGTCGCATTGGCGAAGCTTTCACTCCAAGACAAAGTCGGCATCGTGACTGGCGTTGGCTGGAACAAGGGCCCATGTGTCGGGAATACATCTCCTGTCTCAAAGATTGGCTATCCGCAGCTATGTCTTCAAGACGGGCCCCTTGGCGTTCGGTTCTCAACCGGTAGCACGGCTTTTACACCGGGTGTTCAAGCCGCCTCCACGTGGGATCTAAATCTGATCCGCCAGCGTGGTCAGTTCATCGGCGAGGAGGTGAAGGGTGCAGGCATTCACGTTACCTTGGGTCCCGTCGCTGGGCCGCTGGGAAAGACGCCGCAAGGCGGTCGCAACTGGGAAGGATTCAGCCCCGATCCGTATCTCACCGGATTAGCCATGGCCGAGACCATCAGCGCTCTCCAAGCAGCCGGTGTGCAGGCTACGGCCAAGCATTACATCCTCAACGAACAGGAGCTTAACCGAGAATCCGTATCAAGCAACCCTGACGACCGCACTCTGCATGAGCTCTACGCTTGGCCGTTTGCCGACGCGGTGCACGCCAACGTCGCCTCTGTCATGTGCTCATACAACAAGATCAACACGACCTGGGCCTGCGAGGATCAGTATACGCTTCAGACGGTGCTCAAAGACCAGTTGGGATTTCCAGGATACGTCATGACGGACTGGAACGCGCAGCACTCGACTGTTAAGAGTGCGGTTTCGGGCCTTGACATGTCAATGCCTGGCACCGACTTCAACGGCGGCAGCATCTTCTGGGGGTCAGCTCTTACCAATGCCGTGAACAGCAACCAAGTCTCTACAAGCAGAGTAGATGACATGGTGACCCGCATTCTTGCTGCGTGGTATCTGGCAGGCCAGGATGCCAGCGGTTATCCGTCATTTAGCCTCAGCAGGAATGTTCAGGCAAACCACAAATCCAACGTGAGGGCAATCGCGAGAGACGGCATTGTGCTTCTCAAGAACGACGCCAGTATTATGCCCTTGAAACGGCCAGCCACCATCGCTGTCATTGGATCTGCTGCCGTCATCGGCGCCCATGCCAACAATTCAAACTCGTGCGGTGATAAAGGTTGCAATAACGGTGCGTTGGGTATGGGCTGGGGATCTGGCTCTGTCAATTACCCGTACTTTGTGGCTCCTTACGATGCCATCAACACCCGAGCCACTTCTCAGGGCGCCAGAGTCACTCTGAGTAACACTGACAACACATCTTCCGGTGCATCCGCGGCAAGCGGCAAGGACGTCGCCATTGTCTTCATCACAGCCGACTCGGGTGAGGGTTACATCACTGTGGAAAACAACGCGGGTGACCGTAACGACTTGAATGCCTGGCACAACGGCAACGCTCTGGTCCAAGCCGTGGCGGGTGCCAATAGCAACGTGATTGTTGTGGTTCACTCCGTAGGTGCCATCATTCTGGAACAGATCTTGGCTCTCCCTCAGGTCAAGGCCGTTGTCTGGGCTGGCCTTCCCTCTCAGGAGAGTGGCAATGCGCTTGTCGATATCCTGTGGGGAGATGTCAGCCCCTCTGGCAAGCTGGTCTACACGATTGCCAAGAGCCCGAGTGATTATAACACGCGTGTTGTCAGTGGTGGATCCGACAGCTTCAGCGAAGGACTGTTCATCGATTATAAGCACTTTGACGATGCAGGAATAACGCCGCGATATGAGTTTGGCTTTGGACTTTGTAAGTTGTCGTGTTTTTCCCCCCTATAGAAGCTGTGTCAAGTATTGGAATCGTTTGCTGACTGATAAATCACAAACACAGCTTACACCAAGTTTGACTACTCTGGTCTCTCAGTCACGTCGAATGCCAGGTCTGGACCGGCGACTGGACCTGTGGTTCCTGGAGGCCCAAGCGATCTTTTCGACACCGTCGCAACAATCACTGTGAACATCCGGAATTCCGGCCAAGTAACCGGTGCTGAAGTCGCTCAACTGTATCTTACTTACCCGTCTTCTGCCCCCAGAACACCTCCGAAGCAACTGCGCGGCTTCTCCAAGCTGAACCTGACAGCAGGCCAGTCGGGAACAGCGACGTTCAATATTAGGAAGCGAGATCTGAGCTACTGGGACGTCAATTCGCAAAAATGGGTGGTGCCCTCGGGATCGTTTGGCATCAGCGTCGGAGCAAGCAGCAGGGATATCCGCCTAACGGGAAGCCTTTCGGTGTCGTGAAGATGGAACGGAGGAAAAGCTGCAATCTAGGGTTAGGAAGGTATTTATTCTGTATATACTGTATACCTGTATTGCCAATCATGGAGATTTGGTAGCCATAACGAGGAAACAATGTGAATATGAATTTTGCGAAGCAAAAGATGCGAATGATTACTGCTTGAGAGTTTGTGAGGCTCGTGATATGTTCCAGGTTCCCTCGCACGGAGTACCTTTGTGAGTCGCACATTGGGTCCTGAGGTATCCACGGAACAGCATTATTCCTGCAATCGGCTTATGTCATCATGCACTCTACGGTACTCCGTATTATGTACACTGTACATTGAATATGTACTACATTTGGAGTGCAACTTTCAACTTCAGAAGAAGTCCATCCCAAGACTTCACTGAGGCACCATTTACTGACTCATCTTGGAGTTGTTTGTCTACGAAAGTCCGTATAATTCTTCTCGCCTGATCATTGTCTAGGACCGGAAATCCGCGTTTCAAGTTTCCTCGTTGATGAGAACAGGCTCAGACAAACGGCAAGTCAACAACAGCATGAAGAAATTATCGATTTCGCATACTGATACAGGCGTACCTATTACAAGCATTCCATCAGACCATCCGAAGACAAGGTAATAGGAAGTTGAAACATACAATGGCATCATTGAGGAATGGCCAAAATCACCTTACAGAGGGAGTCGAGAGTCTCTTGGGAGCCATTCATCTCCACGAGATTGGTTGCAAGACTGCTACATCCTTAGATATGACAAATGTCTTTATCTGTATTGAATGACATTTATATATGATTTTTCTGACACTTCATTCCACCGTGTAGGTCGAGAACCACAAGATATGCCCAAGCCCAACCCCCATGTTACACATCCTCATGCGAAAATCAGTGCCTTAACTATTCAAACGATATTCAGTCAGAATGGTTTTCAACCCGAAATGGCATGCTAGAGCACGATAGGGTGGAATATCGAAATTGCCGTGTTTGCTCAAGCCATAACCAAATCGAATCGCACGAGTTTCCCTACTATCCTACGTTGTTCATCGACCAGAGTCACTCATATGTCGTGGACAATCCTATGTGCAAGAAATGACATGTCCGAGATCCCTTGGCGTTAGCAAGTCTTTTTTTTCTATTATTATTAAACGGAGTGCGTTTCTTTATCCTAGGAAAACGTCAACATATGTAGCCGCTGCCATATCAAATATGCCAATTCCCATTGTACCTGGATTTCATCATGTTGTGTCTGAAGTGTCAAAGCCTCGCCCCACTGCTCTCTAGCTTACAAAATCCGGGAAAACACCACTCTTCATATGCCGAGCTACTGCTGGTAGTTGAACAAAGATGAAGGGTTTACGCTTTACTTCAAGCTGCGGTTCTCCAGGAATCCGCCAGCAAGCTCACCTGTTCTTCACTTGAATCGGAGGCATATCATCATCACCTTGGCCAGCTATCTGCACGAAAAACGCCAGCACCCATAGATGGCGTTTCAAATCGAGAGGGTCGTTTGGGCAATCACAGCTACGGCCTTCTCTTAGCTTCTATTTACCATAGAGTGCTACAAACTTCTAGCATTTATGGTATCGCTTCTGACTTTCAGAAACTAACAGAGTGTCAACATTTTGCCGGCTTCTAGAGACACGACTTTCCCCTAGCATTTGCTTAGTTCTGGATCTCTGGAACCCGGCCCTCGTACTCGGGTTGCATTGCTCCATCCTAGTTCTAGGCATCAAGCTCATATAGAGTATTATATGTCCTTCCCAGCGACTCATATAGTCTCCAAGGTGGCCTTGACGTTCTCATTACAATACTACCTTGGCCGGGTTACATCCATAAGGAGAAGTGAAAGACGGATATCTCGAGGTTTGTACGAGAATTGAGAGTTTTAACGTTCAGTCCACTACTTATTGGGCTGTAGGATGGTCGAAGAAGAGGTTAGTGTCCAAGGATACAGTGGCGAATCAATTCCAATATACGATCCAAATGATGTCTAGAATTAGTCGGAAAAGGTTTCTGCTCCATACTGGTAAATATCCTGGTCGCAATGCCACATCTTATAAATGTATGTATTATTTGCTACATCAGGCAGTCTTAGCCGTAAGCTATTATATTCCTTCCAGAACCTTTCAATGTCATGTATTGCTTTTCTCAGCGGATTCCATTTCCCTCGTCGACGATGCTAAAACAATCAAGTCCAGTCCACTCCTGCATTATGTATGGGTTTTAAAAGCGCCAACCAAATTCAGCCGCACCAATAGCGCTTCCTCTCATCGACTCTGTAATTTGGGATTTATGCTTCGGCAAAGAGTCTATCCTTTGGCCTTCCATATCGATCACACGGTGCGAATCGCCACCAATCAGAGTGCTTCCAATATGTTACCCATCGGACTATGAAGACCACGGGTGCCGGTGCAGGCGGCCAATTCTCCCAGAGACCACCCTCGTATTGCTTGTCGTGATTGAAAAAGCCCCATGAAAGCGCTCCGGGGACAGACAAGTTGCTCTGTTCGACGCCCTTGGTTAGCTGTTGTTCACATGAAGCTGACACTATGATAAACTCACCGTGTCTTTGTTAGACCACTCCTCAAACTTTTTCTCAAACTTTTCCATCTTGGCTCCGTATTTTCTCAACTGCAGAAGAGTAGAGATCTCTTGGGCGAGATGGCTTGCCAGCTGGTGACCAAATCCATCAATGATTGCCACCAATCTCGACCCATTATACTTTTCGGTGCCGTTGAGACAAGCCCTTACATAAGTGTTGTAGTCCTCAAGTCCTTGATGGAAAACATGATGTTGTTCAATATTTTGATCCATGACGCCTGTCTCCCCACTCATGTCCACGATGGCAGGGAATAGGATATCTTCCTCTCCCCCATGGTGCACATGAAGCAAGTCATAGAGGCAACTGCTATAGCCAAGGAAAGAACTCTCATCTTCAGGCTTGACGTGCGGCGCTTGGAGATAGATGCTGTTGAGCCCACGAAGAATCATGTTGTGAACATTGGCCATTTCAGAGGCACACCGACAGAATTGGTCTGGCTATAAGTTACAAAGTTAGCTTTCATCCTGAAGAGTCCCAACACATCAAAGCAAAAAGAAAATACCTTTTCTCCATTGCGAAGCTGAGATGTGGGCGTTGTGATCAACGGAAAGGGTTGAGAAGCCGCCATTGCAAGTATGGAAATGTTGTGATGATGATCGAGTGGTGTATGCCAATATCAACACAGATCGCCTCCAACATAAATACCTTTGGCGCGCTACAAGATAGATGACATATACCTCAGCCCCCTGGTCCTATTATAGGTAGGCCACTAGTCTGCGCTATCAAAATTACGCGCACGGCCACAGCCGAGCGGAATAAGGCTGACGATCTCCACTAGCAAATAAGGGGGGCTAATAGTAAGGCTCTCCAGTCAGAAGATTAGCATTTGCAGAGACGTGTAGCCTGAGTAAGTCCTCGTCTGACGGGCTGAAATTAGGCCCACCAAATCTCCGTGGAGATGAGTGTTGCAAGCTTACCATGCGGGACACGACTAGATATCCGCCGCTGTTGCGGCCGCCACTCTCCGCCGCAGGTGCCGCAGTCATCTCATCACACTTGGTGATCACCGCCAAGGTTTTCAAAGGTTCTAGGTTCGTCATGAGTTCAAACTGTGGTAACGGCCGAGTAGAAAGCAATGGGTATGGGAATTCGAATGTGAGGAAAGAACCAAGAAATATCGGTGCCGAATGGAACGATTGATTGTCTACACAGAGGCATGACTGAATGCTTTGCAGATTATGGAACATAATAGTTCATGCAACAGGAAATAAGATTGTTATTATGCCTAAGCATCCCATGCCAAGGTATATTTTTAGTCTCTAGGATAAGTGCCATTGAAATAAACTTTCTAGATATCAACAGCGGAAATTAAGCCTGGGATAAATACAGGAAGCCAAGTATTTGATCCAGTCATAACCAATATAGAGGCTTTGTAAGCGGAAATAACGGAAAATAGACTCCATCGAAATGATGGAATTTGGACAGTTTACGCCGTATAATGCACCGGGAAAAAGAAAAACTCCAGTAGTACGCCCCTCACGCTATACCCATTACCTCTCGCGCCTCCAAGATCTGGAGATATGATCCTATAGAGATGGTAAGCCCATAGTTGTAACACAGTGATTGGAGAAACGCCATCTACCTGCTATTTTCCATCGCCTGCTATATACTTTTAATGTTTGCCTCAGAGAACGAAGAGACTCGACAGACTCTAGGGTTTCAGATACTCTGTTTAGTTGTATTAATATGGCTGCGGCTTCATACGTCGCATACGATCCCCACGGGGAAGTTTGTTCTATATTCTGCATTATTTCGGATAGTTTTTCTTGCAGTACTGTGGCAACGCTCATGGCTATTTCTGCAGTCCTTGGCATAGCAGTATGACTACAGTCAAAATTTACCGATGTAGCATTATCCGAAAGAGGTTTCGCATTAGCCTGAAGCTCATGAAGCACCATAAGTCCACTATGCTACACGTTAATTTATCATGCAGCTGTACGCGCGCTGAGGACTCTACCTTACCTAAAACAGATGGCCAACGGATCACAAGCCGGTATGTTAGTTGTTTCGGCTGCATTCATTAGCGCATGAATCGTTCGGTCCAGTTGCTTGAATTTATCATCGTGAAGCTTGGGGTTTGTAGCAGGGGTGGATGTATGTTCTAGCACTTGGCCTAGCAGGCTCGCAGCCTGCGCGACAAGAGCAAACTTGCTCATCTGGCTTTCAGAGGGATGAGATACAGTGTTTAGGTTATTATTTTTTATAATCTGCAATTTGGATTAGCCCCTTGTATACCGGATCCATTGGTAGACATACGCCATTATCCCATGATGCCTCCTCAGCCGGCAGAATGTAATGTGGTCGGGGATGCTCGATTACGAATGGTCTTCCGCGGCAACCAAGGCCTACGAAGCTATGAGGCTTGTCAGTTCGTATTCTGTACCGTGAGTGCGTATATAGCACAAGCGGTTAAATTATAGTCTGCTCATCCCGCTCCATATGCAGATCCAGGGAACAACCTTGATTTGCATTGCAGGGGGGAAAGATGGGAGGGGCGAGTTCATACCGATCCATGACAACAATTGCCCACCAGACTCTTCGGATCTCCTCCTGTTCAATCCAAGTAAGCGGTCTATTAATTTGGGACCTGCCGTCCCCAGTAATGCCTAATGCATGTGCATATCTGGCACACGCTCCAACGGATAGAAACGCAGATGGATATATCGCGTGGCCTATTTCGTAGAGGGATAGTAGAATTCCGGCTTGCAACACTTGGAAAGAAAGGATTCCAGCAGTTTCAACCTCTTGATAAAACTGCTTTGTAACATGATACAAGGTGGTTTTTGGATTCTGGTCATCCTCAGACGGCACCTCTGAAATTAGTTTCATGCATAGGAGGAGTATTGCCAGCTCCGGGCGAGGTGAAGACGACTGTTGAAGGTGATGGCCATAGAAACTCCTTTTAGAGATGATGGGCATCCAGTATTGAATAGTATCAAAGAAGCGCGAAGACATTATCTTGATATCATGGGCATCTCCAATCAGATCGATGACATGCCCCGGAGTAGCTCCGCAAAGCATTGCTCTACCATAGTGAAGAATCCTCGAATCTAGAAATAGCACATTCTGGACGCTCAACGGCTGTGTATTTCGCTGATCGCCATCAGCGAGTGAAGATTGAGACCACACATGTGGACTGTCAGGACTACTGCGAACTGATTGAGCGTACTCGCAAACCAAATCCTTTCTGATCCGGTCGCGGGTTAATTAGTATCTTCATGACTCTTGGCGTTCGGTTGCGCAGACACTTACTTTATGCATAGGGAACACCTCGGAAGCTCCTTGGTGCATTTCCTCTTTGAGACTTTGCAAGACGCGCACACTTGCTTTGCAAGCTTGGCATAAGGCCATGAAGCATTGCCAAGTCCCATGTTGGACAAACAACTGTGATTTGGTATGCTTTACGTGACGGAGATTTGGTGGAACTTTGACAGCTATCGAGGACAAAACTCGCGGCGGCCCTGCGCAATCCTATGCGGCGGAATCTGCGGCGGGTTTTGCGGCGGCCCAGCACAACTAGGAAGTTGGTGGGCCGGGCTAAGGATGCGCCCATCTACTATGTGTTTTTCAATAGTTGGTGAGAAATAAGCGTTGTCCTAATCAACTTTGATTGGCGCAAGTTCTTCCCCAAGCCCCCCTTTATCTAGCACCGCCAAAGCGGGCCTTTTGTGGCTTGGGTCGATTTTAATAGGTACTATCACCAGAACCATTCGAGACAGTCCTTTCAGCGCGCCGCCCAGTAGTACTGCTAGTAGGAGGAGCAGTTTGTGGCTGGGCTTTTGAGCTGGCCTCTCAGAGGTTCATCGACCCACTTGTATAATGTCTTTCACCGCAATAATCATGACTCGATCACCATCACATCCACGGATTCCCCATGGAGATTATATGCCCCCGTGAGCATTTTGGGCTTCATGACGGGACTAAAGAATAAGGTATACATCTTGGTTTATAGCAGTTGAGGCCTTTTAAGTAATGCATTGTATTGGAGATGACATGTCAAACTAACTGTTTCCTTCTTGTGAAGTTATGCCTGTTCTCTGATGTAGCCAATCTATCGCTTAATGTAAAATTAACTAGAAGCAAAATATATGTACAATAATCTATATTACATGTCTCTCCTCTTCATCTCAATCTCTAATCCTTATAGACCGTGCCTTCTTCCGGAAGCTCGCCCTCGAGCAAGAACTTGTTGATTGCATTTGCAGTTTCACCGGGGCTGTTATAACTGGTATGACCAGTTCCATTTCTAAAGACGAGGACCGAGTTTGGAATTTGTTCGTGAATCGACACAGCCCATTGAACGCTGGTTGAGGGATCCCAAAAGGAATTGACGAGCAACATCGGGGGAGTTTGTTCAATCTCCTTCTTCAGGTGCTGCTGCGTGTTAGTACCCTTGGCCGGCCATGCAGCGCACCTGGCATAGTATCCGAGGCTCTGAGTATATCCAAGAGTGAGAGGCGAGAGCGTGTTGGTCGTGTGCTGGAGGGCACGCAGATCCGCAAAGCTGCGAGTACGACCCCAATCCTGGCATCCGATTGCGAGACTAGCCCAGGAGCCTTTGGGATCAGTCTCGCCTGTGAAGAAAGGGACAGATAGAGCAGAGGCATCACCATTAGATGCTGCCAACAGGTTGTCGGCCAAGACACTCCACTGGGCCACTCCCGGAATCAAACCTCCCTGGACGCTCGTGATGAGCTCCTCCAAGGTGACGCTGGAGCGGCATGGCGCTTCGGCTGTCTGGTTGCACTTGGGAGCATCAAGTGGGCTGGCAAGAGCTTTGGCAGTCAGGTTTTTAAAGAATGCCTGTATATCTCCCTTGCTGTGCAGCGAGCAGGTTTCATCTAGCTCGCACCATGTAAAGAATCTGTGCAGCGTCGTCTCAAAGGCAGCAGATTCGGTCTGTACCGTGTCGATTCCTCTCTGTGTGTGATCAAGGACGCCGTCCAGCAGCAGGCGGCCGACGCGTTGCGGGAACATTTCGGCATAGGTATACGCAATCTGGGTGCCGTAGGACAAGCCAACAAGGTTGAACTCTTCTTCTCCGAGTGCTTCGCGTACGAAATCAAAGTCTCTGGCGACGTGGGTGGTATCCAGGTGGTCAAACAGCGGTCCGGTTAACAGCCTGCAGCTATGCCCAACAGCCCTCCAATGCCTGGTCATGGCCTTATAGTCGGCTTCGGTTTCTACCATGGTTGGCATACGAATGTTCCATAGCTTTGCGCTGCATTTGATAGGTGAGCTCTGTCCAACACCGCGGGGATCCAAGCCGACGAGATGATAGTGTTTGAGAAGCTCCGCCCCTGGAACCGTGGGACTCTGGAGAAGACCAACAAGGAGCTCGATGCCGGAGCCTCCAGGTCCTCCAGGGTTGAGAAAGATGGTGCCCCTGGGTGTTGTGCTGTTTGACTTGGCGCGTACCATGGCCAGAGTCGTGGTTCTACCCGTCGGCTGGTTGTAGTCGATTGGGACTGAGATTGTGCCGCACTCGGCCCCGTCCAACGGGATGGTGCAATTCTTCCATTCTACAGAGCCATGCTTGGGAGCTGGATGTGAGGGCGTCGCCGCTGTGTGTAAGTATGAGGGCGCGGCCAGGACTGGCAGCACGCAGCCCGGCAAGAGAGCAACGAATTGAAGTGTCGATCGGAGCATGGCGATCGAGTGTTGGTGGATTGTTGGTTGATTGTATTGCAATGCGTTTGCCTCATCCCGGTGGGTAGTGAAGCATTATATATCCGTGGTTCATTGGAAGTAAGGGGGCTGCTCTCTCTGCCCGACCATGTGTTGAGACAACCAAGCTATTTTCCACGGCGCAGCTTATAGTACATGGATACACAGCCTCTCGATTGTCAGGCGGGTATCCACAATCCGACAAGTAAGCTTGGTAAGTATTTGTGGGTGAGAGACTCCCTGTCTCGGATGCATGCATATGCAAATCGCGGCAAGCCCGGTATTTGAGCCAATAAGCTAAAGGCTTCTGTCTTACACCCAATTTTATTCCAGGGCCGTGTACGTAGAACTGCATCCTTGTGATGGGTTAACGTGGTTTCACAACACGCGCACGCGCATGTTGTCATCTTATTTATTGGCATTGTGAACTCTTGTTGGTGGTTGGTACATTATAGAATGTAGACTGTGTTTACTTTTGTTTGCTTTTGGGTGACGATTACGATTTCACAGAGTCAGTTTCAGAGACAGCTTGGGTGTCTATCCAATCTCAAGCATCTTGAAGCATGTATTCTAGTTTGGACTTGTTGCAGGTCTACTCTGTCTAATGAGCTTCGCATACACATTTATTGAGAAGCCAAATAATAGTTGTCAATTGTGGCTGACGCATGCCTTTGTAACACCCTTGAAGGGAGACTTTGGCATTCAACTAACGCACCGACACACTAGGGTTGCATCGATGTTGAAGGGAGTTGCCAACGGTTAAGGGGGGCGTCAACATTGGCAGAAACTTAGATTAGAACAAAGCCGATCTGGAGATCATATGCTTATCTGGTAAACTCAGCACGGCACGGGCAGCTCTACAAAGGCCCTAAACCTTGCTAAAAGTGGCATGGCGATGCGCCTTGACATTGAGGGCTGCCAAAAGTACAGCTACGAGTTTCGAGCCCTTGTGTAAGATTTTAGTACGCTTCTAGTCTACTTCGTAACCAGGCTCGAAGGGAACAAGATACAACGATCCTTTATTAATGCCCGAGTCCACAAGCAAAGGTCGCCGATGACAAACTAGGTGGCTTCATGTAATGATTACCTCGTGTAATTTAATGTACGAGCATCTAGTTCATGCTCAGTCTCAGAGGCTCCTCAAGCGAGGTACATGGCGTTCTTGGTGAAATGTTTCAACGAGACTACAATTCTGAGCCTGGAGGTTGGAATGGACTTTCCAAAAATAAATCTGGACGAGGCGTCATGGCGATGAATTTCGCATCCTGTGATCCCCATTTCCCTAACCATCTGCCGCCATCTCCTCGATTTTAGCTCATGCTGTGTGTGGCATTGGAAGTGATTGGCAGTTAAATTTGGCATCCCTATTACGTATCACCATCCTTTTTGGATAGGGCTGAAGACCATCAATATGTGGGGGCTGTGTGCGAATAGTGAAATTCAACCGAGGCTGAGCTCTTGAGAAGGCGTTGCTGCCCAATTATAGTAGTGTGCACCCTTGTATACTAGAATCGTATCATTTCAACAAACTGATTGGAGCTAGATGAATAATCGAGCTGAAATATCGGTGGTGAGGTTGTGCTTATTCCATGGAAAAATAGTTGTGACTATCGAGTAGTGCTACTATTTGTGAACGGGCTTATGCAAATAGAGTACTATTTCATCCTGTATAATTAGGGCACATGCATCAATGAAAAATGCTACTTGATTGGGCCATAACACGCGCTATTTCATCCCTAGTCTATTATATTACCGTATTACTTCGTACCTGTATCTGGCCTAGCAACCGTCAACTGTGGGTCATTCTCTATATGGTAGTATACTAACGATATATCGCTAGCTTATTGCCTATCCTGATCAAAACAGGGTTCACATCATATGGGGGTGGACTTTTGCAAGGTAATATGTCCATGCTCCTATGGGGTAGCGAGCTGAAATTACAATGTGTCTGGATTCCGATGGCACGGAATCTCGGATGGCCGTTGGTAAGCTGATTTAGGCGGTGAGATTCTTGTCTCTGACGTGGTGATGTTAGGCCCGAGACTCCTATATTTTAAGCCCACCGAAGAATGATGCCAGAAAGTACATCGTGAGCTTTTGCCAACAGGCGCTAAGTAAGCCAAGTGAAACACGGCCAATGAATGATGGCTTGGAGTGACCCAAAAATGGGTATATTCCTCAGGCATGGATGGCCTCCCGATGAATCCGGTTCCGCATCATCTCCCAAGGGAATTACCATTACTGCAGCTTGAAGAAGACTGCCGCGCGCTTCCGAGGCGGTCGCGCAAATACGAAGTGGATTCAGCTGGACTACGCTGGGCGCGATTCACACTTGAGGTCTAGAGCCAGTCGAAAATCCTTTATACCTGATTCTCAAGCGGGATCCGAATGCTTGCCGCTCCCACTCCTCGCTTGGTGATGCAACAGCTTGTATTAGAGACGACAGGGGAGGATATCTCGACTGAGACAGACATGTATATACTACACAAGTGATCATCCGACGTTCCCAATGGCTTGATAGAGTTCGTGGCGGTGGCAGAGCCCAGAGCTGAATTCTTGGGCGCTTGTATGATGCTCCACCTGTCAAGCAGGAGGATGAAACCACTCAACACGGAACTGGGATGCACCGGTTTGAAGCCTGAACAGGGGATGCTCTGTTGCCAAGAATGATGCCAAGAATGTACTTGTAAGAGGGCTACGCCTGTCAGATGCAACCTCCTGGACTGAGATTCGCGTTGTCACAATGCGCACTGGGGTGAGCTGATTTGCGACGATCTCGCCATCGAATCTCATTGGCTCTGAAAGGGATCACTAATCACCCTGAAGCCATAAAGATGCGACTGCAGACAGCGGAGAGTTGAGATAAAACCAGCTTTTTGTGGAGAGTTGCTAGTACAACAGAGTGAATGAAACGGCTAAACAATTCAGTTGGGCCGCCGAAAATTGACTTACAACTGTTGAACCATCTTGAGAACAACTGTAGCAACGGAACCAACCCAAGTAGTTGAAAAAGGTAATAAGGGGTGAGCAGATCAGAATGCTCGACTCTCACAGTTTGTCTCAACAAACTGTCATACTGTTGAGTCATAAGATGTGGCTAGTTGTAAGTGGAGGGCGCCATCTCTTGGCGAGGTTGTTATAAATGGATCTCAGGAGGCGTTGCTTACCCTGAAGTTGGAGAGAAAATAGAATCATGTAGTCGTAATCTGAGTTGCCGATGGGCCTTGTAAAGTCCAACGAGGTAATCCTGCTGGCTGCAATGCGTTTTATACAGAATTGGTGCACTGATGCTCGGTCTGGTAACGATGCGGCTGCTTGGGATTCGGCTTCCGGTGGTCGATATCTCGAGAAGATTGATATGAGATTGCTTCGATGTGCAGTACAATGTGTGGGTTAAAAATGGATTCGAGGAAACATCTCTTGGCTGAATATCTTTCAATACATTTCATGGCAATGGGTCTTCGGTGTGGATATATGTCAATATATTCAATCCATGTTTACCTGTGTGTACTTTGTCATTCGATGCAGAGACGTCTCTGGATTACAGAGTCGTCTGGAGAAAGCTGCCGATTGACGAGAGACACTGTGAGAACGTCTCTGGGAGCTTCAATCAAGGCTTCATTGATTTATAGGTAAAGAATCCAGCGTGAATGCTCAATTGTTGTATGGGAAGCAAACGCAGCGTCGTTGGCTTCCCGGGCTTATCGCTAATCAAGATAGTGACAAGATAGCGATAAAAGATTGGGCATTTTTGAGCCTGCGCTCCTTACCCGCCAAATAAAATCGCACCAACGTCTGAAGCAACAAAGAAATAAACAATTTTCACAGCTTTTGGGTTAATCAATTCAAATAAATAACAGTTCTCCGCTGTCAAATCTTCACTCATCACCACAATGGCGAGATGGTCATCCGTGCCACAGACACAGAAAATGGGAGATGGCGCATTACTCAGCTAATCCAGGGTAGCTGATAGGGACTTTAGCATACAAGGCGCCTGTAACAACCGCTGTGCTTTAGCACCCGCCTTCTGCAATCAATTTACGCGTCGACGCGTCCGCCAAACTTCAACTTCACTTCTTCTCATATTCTCCATCGCCATATCATGATTGCGCTTCAAACTTGCGCTCTCGCCTTTCATGGAGATGCCGTCGCCTTCAGATGAGACGCTGTCACTATACGGCATCACCCGCCGCTATTGTCGAGAACGCCTTCTTGTTGAGCCTCTGCAATGGACGAGCCGCCAGCTTGAGCTGCTGCGATGCTCATTTGACGATGCATCTATCGCCTCTCCAGTATTGCAGTCCAAGATTACTTACGCCAGCAATGGCATCAAGTGCTTGAAGCAATTCTTTGTCTATAAACCAGGGTTTGCCACCCGCGAAAGCGCCATTCGCAGGCTAATCGCGTCCCGAGACTGCCCTTTGGACTCCATGTGAGATTTGCGCCCTCTTCTTCTTCTTCCTCCTCCTCCTGCTCCTCCTCCTCTTCTTCTTCATCTTCATCTTCTTCTCGTCTTCCTTTACGCAAAGCGAATTGATGTCTGATAAGCAAGCATCTACTTAGGGTCAATCTCCCTTTGTCCATCGAGGGCCGCTGTGTCAAGACGCTTCCATGCTCCGTCTTTTTTCCTCGATCAGATGCCCTGGAAGAAGATTCTGTCCACTACATGCCTCCGATTGCCGCGCACATCGAAGAGAGCCACATCGTTCACATGCGTGAGTCTGTATTGCGGCCTTCCGTACGCAGACTGAGCTCTCCTGTTAGTGCTTTATATGCCATCAAATGGAAGCGATTCTCCCCAACAAACCACCTCCACGATCCATATGTCGTGGCACTCTTGATTGCTCTGGCACAGCGACAGAGAAAGGCCATGGGGCAGCGCTCAGATGGCAATGCTTCAGGCATAACAGTTCCAGTAAGTAGACTTTCTGCCTCTAGATAGCCTTTGGGTGTGATGTACAGATGCTGATTGAATGTTTACGTCCAGTCCAAGCTATTGCTCACTTCGAAGGATGACGATTTCTTGCATCTCTACTCAGCCGACATCCCTGCTCATCTTCTTGACATGTTTGACTTGCCCTCTGTCTCTCCTCCTGCCCACCCCCCCGTCTCGATTCAAATCACCGCCATCCCTTACAAGCCACTCGACACGCTACGCAGCCGTATCCTTGCGTTTCTTTTATCTGAATCCCACCGTCGGATGGACAGAAAACGGAAATTTGAGAGCCAAGATACCCAGCCTTGGTGTCCACGGCGCAAGATGGAGGATCCAATCATGTGCACGTAGTCTGCAATACTCGTTGCATAATACTATGAGCTGGCATCTCAAGTCATGTAGAGGCCATTGAGTTTTCAATTACATAGACTGACTTATTGTACCTATTTGGATAGCGTACAAGGGTAAAGGTACGCTGTAAGTTACTGACATTCACAAAGTGCCTATTCTGTCAAGCAATCCAGCACGGGATTTTTGGCACCTCGGCCATGTGCATGGATATTGCTGTTGGACACAACTCTGTTCCGATCCTGGATATTGCTGGAGGGAATACCCCTCACGAAAGCAACCTGCCGAGCATGTACTCATCGTCATGGCTGCCTATGCAAGCATGCATGTTATATTGATGAGGGGTTACTCCTCATGCTATTGCTTCTGCTCACGAAATCGGTCGGATGCTCAGGTATATTAACATTGGATAATCCACAATTTAGTGGCCCGATGCATTTCTCAGTGGCCTGAGAAGTGTTGAAAATTCATCGGTCTGGTCTCCGCGGGACTTTGTGACACATCTACATCGGTTTCTTCTAGGCACCAGTAACAAACATTATCGCCCATCCATCACAGCAGACCAACCGTTGTATCCGCGTGCGCATTTCGTTTGTCAAAACGTCACTCCCTCAGGAGCCTCCGTCAATCATCAGTTTCTCTTGCCTGATATCAGTTGTCATCAGCCACTGTTAACTGCCGATAGGTATTCTCAGTTGCATCTTACTCTCAAGTCCTAAATCAACCACCAACCACCAGCCTCAACATGGCCTACTACGACACGATCCGAGACCCCTCTACATTTGTTCAAAGAGCTCGTGGCAAGGCCAACTTTGCGGCCCTCTCCCAGGATGGCGCTTGGAAGAGTGGCGCGAGTTACTGGGGTCGTGAACATTTATTCGCAACCCGGGTTCTATGCAGCGCTCAGAGTCCTCGCCTCCCCATCTTTCAAGCGCTGGGCCTTTTTCCCGAGGACCCCAAGGCTGTGCATCCTTATATTGATCGCCTGATACAAGGGCCTGAGAATCTTATGGACTTGATGCATCTATCGGAGCCCCAGCTCGTTCAGCAGTATCAACCCGATAGTCTTGCGTATGTATGGGCGGCATTGGCATCCTTCGTTAAGCACGGAAATACCGCCGCCACGGCTGGTAACGAGACGGTATCAGTAGTACCAGCGACGCCTAAGAGGCAGCCCAAGAAACCAGACCTGTACGGATCTTTTGTCCAGTCTCATCAAGTTCAGTTTGGTAGCAGCTCGCCTGACTACCACAAAAGACCCCCAAGCTCTGGGTCAGATTCCAGCGTCGGCTACATCGAGGAGCTAGACGCGCCGCTCCTTGAGGATGTCACTGTGCGCCTCGCAAGCTGCTTCATCTGATGCGTTCTGAACTACGCGCAGCCTCTTGACCAGGAGTCTCCTTTCCTTCAGTATCGAGATGAGCGGCTTGCCTATTCTCTTTTTAGAGGTGAAAAGAAGCACATTCACGCCATAGACGACGGCGGCATCCATTTGCACGATGACCAGGGAAGTGCCGTGCAAGTTGCGATGCTCGAAAGCAAGCGGGCGTTTAAGGTGATCATCAATGGCGTGCCCGTTATTTCCGATGAGCTTCTAGCTCAAATGGTAGGAGAAACGCTGGCGCTGCGACTTGTTCACACGCAGAGGAAGATTTCTGAGACCGAGTAAGCTGTTTTTGTCCATCTCGTGGTGTAATTGCAACACCGTCTAATTAGACACATGCAGCTTTATCACGATTCTCGCTACATCGCATTATATCAAATTTTTTCACTTTGAAATATCAGATGCATATTTGGCCAACTATGAAACGATTTCTACGGCCGACCAGAGCAACCAAGAGTGCTTCTTGCGCGTCAACTCAACAGCATGGTATGATATCAAGATGGCAAGCAGCCGTGAGCATATTGTAGCTCATATTTTGGCGTTGATTGCCTGGGCGGACTGGTAGTGGTTTGGAAGCCAGCTGTAGGGACTCTATTAACATAACAGTCTCATCTTTGAGAGGTAGACGTTCAGAAGCAAATTCGGGATTGCAGATGGAAACGCGTGTAGAATCATGAGGATAAAAGGTTAAAGGGAGAGAAAAGAGTTGTGATTTGATTGAAATCCTAAATAGTTGTGATTATCGGGGTTTTCGCTATGATGCCTTTTATAGTCAAGACTTTCCTGCCAGCCTCGAAATGCTGCAATGGCAACATGCAACAATTCAAAATAACTCCACACTTTAAAGATAAGCCAGGCTGATCTAATATCTGCTAGGTACTCTTAATACGGGCGATGAAGAAATTATAGTGGACGAAATTCTATTTGTAAAACGACATTGGAGACGGATATTCATTTGTATTCGGTCGGTTGTTGTATACCAACCTCTTGGTGAGAAACCAGTCTGATGGCCTCCTGTTCTCGCTTCTTCAAGTCCGGTCGCAAAGAACGAGTGATGACGCCGACCAAAACAAGACTGGAAACGCATACGAGTTCAGGTATGAAAGAAAGGCAAACTTGGACAGCCTTGGATGTGAGGAAGCTGGAGTTGGGATGCGAAATCTGCAGCTGTAGAAATACAACGCCGTAAATGACGCGGATGCCGACAAACGGGAGAGCAACAGAGACTCCTTTGAGCAGCTGATGGGAACACTAATCAGTTTTTGTTGCACACAAGCTGCAATTGCAAAGTGGCTGAATTGACTTACCGTTTTGCCATTGTCAACAGTTTGCATGTCCGAGTATGAAGAAAATCGGCGGACCATGGAATACGACCACACCGTCCAGAGAACAACGACTATCCAGGCAATGCACAAGACGGCCGAACCGGCACTGAGCAGAGTCTTGCTTCTCGACGCATCGCCGCTATCGAGAAGTTTGACGAGAGCGACGATGATCAGGATCGTTCCTAGATTGACAATGCCGTGGTATTTGATTTCCAATATTATGTCCAGTCTTCGGTTCAGACGGGGGTTCACGGCACGTCGACTAATAAGCATCAAAGTTAGTTGAAGGTTGGTAGCAGCATCAAGATGATGAATACTCACGCTTCGTGCAGTACACCCGAAATCGCAAGAAGCAGAGGGGAGAGGCCTATGCTGTTAAGAATCACAGCCGCTGCGCCCTTCTGGTTCCCTTGCAGACCGATGCCGCCAGTGGCGATGCGAAGGACGCAGAATAGCTGGACAAAGAGCCAGCCCAAGAATCCCGTCTTGCCGTGCTTCCATAGGCAGTAGAGCGCTGGCTGCGCGAGAATCAGGTAGATGGCGAGTTTTGCGGCGGAGAGGGCGTCGGTCGTCATTGTAAATTGTGTACGTCTTGAAGCTTGATGATTTGGAAACGGCTTACTATGCTAATAAAAAAAATACAGGAGTGTTGATAATGGACAATGGGGGGTTATACATTGTCCATGCCAAGCGGAATATTTATACGTCTTCCTAAGAGCATCAATCTGATTCTCTTTCACTTCTCTCTACTATCATTATTTTCACGATCCTTGGGCGCTTGTCACGATCAGGAATTTCCATTCGAGGCAGTCAAAAGAAAATGCGCCGCAACCCGAAATGATCTGCGCCATCCCAACTAGCGCGAGCTGAACGAGAACGACGTTGGGGTGCCCCAGATCCCGAAGAGCCTACGGAGTATTACAGGAGCTAGAGTTGCAGCCTTAGATCAACCCCTGCATGGAAAGCTCGCCCAAGGTTGCAGCTCATCTACTGAGTGGTCTGGCAGCAACAGGACGTCAGGCATGGAGACTTTGCCTTTCCATTATCGGAAGGGTTGATCCTAGTCTATTCTTTTGATACTCAGTCAAGATTCATGTTCCGTAACACGGCACAATTTTGAAGGATCCTTGAGAATCTCCAATGGCTCAATCAACATCCCCTGCCACTCAGGAGGCAGCTCGGCTACAATTGCCCCTGCTTCACGCAATCCACAATCGCCAATATACCAAAAGCTGCGGTGAATAGCTAATAGGACAAAGTAGTGCGCCAGTATCACCAGTGCTCGCGGCCGCGCCTCTTCTACAAAGCCAACAAACCGATGGTCCACGATCATGGGGAAGAGATACAGCCTTCGAGACATGCCAGAGGGGGGGTCCTTATCGAACCTGTGATTCCACGCCCATCCGAGGCAGCTCAGTGCGCGTGCGTAGACAGTGTAGACCCCTTCATCCCATTCCTCCTCCAGCTCGTGAGGTTCTTGACGCCGCAACAGGTGTATCAGTTCATCCAAATATTCCAACCTCCATTTCTCTTGCAAATGTTGCGTAATCTCGGCCATTGTTTTATTACTGGCGGATTCTGGCCTCTTCTCAGCCAAGGCCACGGCTTTGCGAAACACAATGTTGCTGGTATTCGACATGCGCAGCCACTCAACAGGGGGCGTGTATGGCTGAAGAGGCCGATCTTGGAGCCTGTAATAGCCATATGCACGCAGAGCGCTAGATGTCAGGCATGAAAAGTCTACGTTGTCGGCATCGAGATTGGCGACGTGCTCGTGATGCGAGCGAAGAGTCAGATTGAGATATGTTGAGCAGTGGTCTATGTAGTGCGGCTCGGTAAAGCCAGACTTGTGCGCCTTGTGAAGTGCCGAGAGCATGCAGACTGCATACAGCACGGAATCGGATTGCAAAGCCGCGCGGCACATGAAGGGGCCTAGAAAGAATTGGGATGACTTTTCTGTGCCGATGGATGGTCCAGTTTCAATCGAATAGTGGTAAAACAGCTCGAGTTCAAGTTTCCGCCGTGCTTCTGTTTCTTCAAGCTGAATCAGGCCATCCGAGTCCGCCGCTCCATCACCACGGCCCGGCGAAGCTGACGAAGCGATAGAATTGGGTTTGCTGTTCTTTGCTGCAGCGGGATATCCATACCCGCAGTCCAGATCAAGCCGGGTGCAGTTGTTGCATATTGGCTTAGCTTCATCACACTGTCTCACGCTTATTAGTCAAAACTCGTGTACTGGCAGCCTCTTCTCCACCACCATATAAGGCTGATTACGAAGCATCTCATACCTTGACACGACGAGCTCGACATCGCTGGCAGCCGGTCCTAGTCTTTTTGTGGAATAGTTTGGCATGCTTCTTGCGAGGCTTCTGTATCTGCTGTGGCTTCTCATCACGCCCACCCACAAGGGGCAGCGTCGTTGTTAATGTCATCGCTTTAGAGAGTTGTATGGGTACTTGAGATGCAAGCATCAAGCGAGCGGCTTAAACGATGACGAGAGGCGACGAAAGCTTACATGTAAATAGTGGCGGTGATGCTAAACGAGAACGAGCATCGGACTTAGCGTTTAGGGGCTAGGGCGAAGCAGCATTACGTTATACACAAGGCATTATTCAGTCCTAGATCATGGCCGTTTTGATTGGCCGATTCGTCTAGGGCTGACTGATGATCCGTTGCGGCGCTACGGAATAGCTTGTTGTTATCAGGGGGCTATGTGGAGTGGGATCATGCTTAACTCGGAGTTGTCCGAAATGATACGGAAGAAATAATTAAGCAGTGCCACCAACTAGATGGCGAATAACGTTAATTTGGTAATAATAAAGTATATAATAAAACTTTCTATCAAGAAGATGATGGAGGCTACGAGCTGCAAATGGCTCGTATAGCATCCTATTGAAGACAAGACTGAAATGGCTGTAACCTTTTACGCAGCAAATGTCTGCTATTAAAGAAGATTCCTCCGTCCTATATTAGATGAGCCGCCTCTATGGAGTAGTATTTATCCGTCAACGCAATACACAGCCGTTGCACCGACTGACAAGGATTTCACATATTTTCCACTACTTCCAATAGTTTGCAATATCTCGAAGGTCGGAAATCATCGCCGGAGGGTTGTCCAGCGAAGGAAAGTGTCCGCCAAAATCATGGTCTGAGAGTGTCAGCATCTACAAATCACAAAAAGTAAACAAGAAACATACTGTTGTAAACGACGAGATTGCCTGTCCGGCTCACCAATTCTGCCGGCCAGAATGCCACGTTATACTTGAAAGAGCTAAACAACAGAGGCGCATCCGTCTCGGCTTTCGTGTATGTCGTGGCGAATCCATTTTGGTTCTGGTAATAGATGTACCCAGCCGAATTGAACGATTTGGTCAGGTAGTAAAGGGAGACGGTTGTCAAAATCTCGTTGTGCGTCAAGACCGAAGGACCCGTACCGGCTCGAGGATCAGACCCTAAACATCGCAAGCTGAGTAAGTAAAGAGATCCTTGTCGTATCAGAGTCAAGGAAGCTCACAGTTTAGAAACTTTTCGCCAATCCAGGCTAGTTGGCCAACAGGGTTGTCGTATAGAGCGAGGCCAATGGTGTTTGGCTACGAAGGAAGGAAAAAAAAATTGTCAGGCTGTTTCTATTGTTCAATGAAGCTTTAGTTCTCACTCACCTTGGTTGACATTTGTGCAAAGTAAGACTGGCCAGTAGTGACCCAGTTCACGAATCCTTGCTCCTCAAACTGCTCAAGTGCATCAAGCTTGATATTCTCAGCAGCGAGTTGATCAGGCGAATAAGGGAAGAATGGCAAGAAGGCGAATTGAGAGGCTCGAACAGTGGTATTGTATGAGCTGTAGAGATGATATGCCACTGAGCATCCCCAGTCCGTTCCATGCGTGGCGTATTTCTTATAGCCGAGAACATCCGTCATGAGTGTATTGAAGATTCTGGCAGTGTCGGCAGTGCTCCAATTGGCTGGGGGTGCAGTCGACGGTCCAAATCCAGGAAGACTTGGAATAATAACGTCAAATGTCACTGGCTTTCCCTTTGACGTCCTTCCCTTTTTGGTCAGATCGTTGATCAAAGGCACAAACTCCAAAAAGGATCCCGGCCAGCCGTGGAACAGGATCAGAGGAATTGCGTTTGGGTCGCCAGATTTCTGGTGTATGAAGTGGACTGTGAGACCCTCAATTTCCGCAGTATACTGTGGATATCTATG
Source organism: Trichoderma brevicompactum (assembly GCA_003012085.1). Taxonomy (NCBI): domain Eukaryota; kingdom Fungi; phylum Ascomycota; class Sordariomycetes; order Hypocreales; family Hypocreaceae; genus Trichoderma; species Trichoderma brevicompactum. Next base: position 43,442 of record PXNZ01000162.1, on the reverse strand, counting down.
GAAATGATGAGCACTGATCAGATATGCCAGCCATTGCGAACGACCTACTTGTTTATAGCAGCTTGCTCCTTGTTCCAGTTAAACTTGGTCAGCCACTCTGAACGGAGAGATTTCAGAGTGCTGAGTGGGATACCAGCATCAGGCGAGAGGCCAGGATACTCTGGAGTCGATGGAAGCTCAGAGTTTCTGACCAATTCGAGCATCCGGGGGACTTCGCTTCCGAGATTGAGAGTATATGGCTTCAAATTATACTTTCCGTGCGAATGGCCATTTGGAATCGCCGAGGCGCCAGCGGCAGCCACAACCAGAGATTGGAAAATATTGAAACGCATGGTGTTGGTAGTCTTTGATACAACGCCGGTAAGCAACTTGCAACTCCAAATCATTGACAAGACGAAGCTGTTTTATACAATCCAATGCCAGGAGACTCTACGTGCTTGTTCGGACCTACACACAAGAGTAGTCTCTCCTTACAATTACATTACAAATGAAACCCGCTTACGGAGTATCCGTGCAGATTTCCGAATTGTATTACAACTGCAACTTTGTTGCATATCCGTGCGCCTCTTGGCCATCAATGTAAGATTACCAATCGCTACAATAAAAGAAAGAGACGCAATAGGCTGCTCAACCTTGTCATTCTTTTTTTCAATCAAAACCTTTTTGAGCAGGCGGTCTGGCCCGTAATTCTGCCATACCGATTGATGATTCCGCAGACTCTCCATTTTCGGTATGGCTAGGCTCGCGAATAGTTGCCAAAATTCAAGATTCCATATGCGGCGCGCGTTTATCAGTCAGCTCACGTGCCTCCGCGCTTACAATGGCATTAATAATCTCAATAGGAGTTATAGTTGTATCGTCTGATTCTCCTTATAAGCTCTTGTTGCTTGCTCGACCAATTTGGGTATCTGACCAGTCGTACACGCTGGGCACAATGAACTGCACACAGCTGATGAGGCGTCAGCATTGACAGAAATTCCCAGCATCGGTTTCAATCTCGGCACATGAATGGCTTACTTAATGGAGGGGCTTTTTAGCTTACTCTTGAATGCTGGTGTTTCTAGAAAGCTTGTAGACTTCCTATATGAACCTTGATTATTCCTTACATCTAAAGGGGTTTTGGATTTTATGATTCATTAATTGATAATACGATTTTATTCGTAGGAGATGCAGTAATGGATATTGTGACTCAATAAGCGAGAATCAATAAAACTGTGATGCTAGCCCATAACCTAAATAAGCATACCCTATATGTAAGCCATATATAAAGTTTCTATTGGCGTAAAGAAGATAGCATCTTATCGAGCTATGCGCTTCTGGCTTGCATCAATTTTGTTTCAACCTCTTGGTTTAAGTTGCTGGACAAAGGTGAAGACACAAGCGAACTTATAACCAAGGAGTATTGAGAAAGTGGCTAATTTATTGGCTACCCTAAATACCATGGAAGATGGGGACAAGCTTGACTATTATGATGGCTGTTATGATAAAGAGTCCAAGCTTCATGCTCTACAGGGTCATCATAGTGAAACTTTCAATGGCTAGACGACTTCCGGGTGAAACGGTGATGTTTTCCTTTCATCTGCAGACCCCACTCTATTAAGCCTCATCCTTTCGCAGCTGGTATTCGGCGATTTCCATTTTATAATCAGCTTATTTCGTTTGAAGGGAATTGATTTGTAAGCGGGATGCGTCCATCCCTGTACCGACACTTCATACGCTGGTTCTATGACACAGGATGGCTGGTTTTGAGATGATGCAAATAGGCTTATCTGACCAATTGCATTTACTTTGTGGCTCGTATTAACCATTTGAAAAACTTTAATTATTATATATTTCCGATATGGTCCTCTGTCCATATACGAAAGGCTGTAAGAGAATGTTTCCAACTTTGGTCCACAACGAATCACAACCACAGAGTCATCGCCATTGCACAATCCCAAAGTGACGGAGATAGCTAAGCACCCAAGTAGCTAAATTACTGAACAGGTTGGCAATTCATAAGAAGAGTGATTCACCAATATTTAATGTTGGCCATCAGCACGCACAGAAGATTGATGTTGTGATATTTATAATGTTACAATTAACGAGGCATGCTATGCTAGGAGGATCAAGTTGACATTACTGAGATTATCGCTGACAAGGCTAAAATCTTACAGACTGAGTTACCTCGGAGCCCATATGCTCGTGATTGTCACTTATAAAAGGCGTATTGTTTCTCTTTTTATTTTCTAGCCACATTTAGGGATCGCTCACCTCCTCGGCTTTTGATTGCTTTGCGAGCGTTGGGCTAGGTTTAGAGACTTCTGAACCATCACTGACATCAAATTCGATATCAACTTGTGGGGGAATGAGACTGCGACTAAAGTAAATAACAGATGTAACATCTTCACTATTGTTCCCAGAGAGTAGAGATTGATGCAATTTAGCCTATTCTAGCACGTGGTTGAGAATTGTTACTGCTCGACATTTACACATGTCTCATGCTCTAGCTACACTGATTCCACATCTCGTTAATATACTAAATAATTAGCATCATATCGCTAGACAGGTTACATACTAGATGAATTGTAACATTGTCCAACCAACTCGTCTCAACTGTCAAAGTACACAAGCTTTGCCAAGTCTTTGTGGCGCTCCCCCTGCATCTAGAAGCACCCACGTGGGATCTAGCTGCTGGTTAGTAGAGCATGGGGATGTCATCCCCACAAGGCGCCTATGCCGTGTCAGCCGGCCGGCTATATGAGCCTTGTCCGATTAGATTGAAGAAAGAAGAGCAATCAACGCGATTGGGCATTGCCTTCACGTGGGATGCAACGCCCCGCTGTTGATAATCATAAACAAAAGCAAAGTCGCTTGATATGCAGGAACCTTTTAATAGCGCCGGAAGTGCGGGATATTTGATGTTGAACGTGGAAGCGGACAACATTTGGGATAAATATCTGCGTAGACTTGGCATTTTTAGATACTCTTGGAGGATTGGGCCTCACTCAACTGCCAATTCCTTGTTCTGTTCGTCATGATGTTCATGCTCAGCGCCTTGGTGTCAGCAACGCTCATGGGACAGCGGGCTGCGGCCGCAGCTGTTCCTGCTGCTTCCCAGGCTTGGCCTCAACTACGGTTTACTCCCGAAGGCACTTTTCAAATGACAATCTTTAATGATTTACATTTCGGTGAAGCTGAGGACACAGACTGGGGTCCGCTTCAAGATGTAGACACGCTACTGGTGATGGAGACAGTGCTGAAGAAGGAGTCTCCTCAACTCGTTGTGATCAATGGCGACCTCATTACCGGCGAGAACACCTTGAAGAAAAACTCAACAGACTATCTTGACGAAATTGTCTCGCCTCTGGTTGCTCGCAAGCTTCCATGGGCGTCAACTTATGGCAGTGGGTATTTACTTGCAGTGCATCTATGAAGACAGTAGCTCATTTTTCGTAGACCACGACTCAGCCTACAATCTGTCTTCTGCCAACATTTACGCGAGGGAAAAGACATATAAAAATAGCTTGACAGGAAGGATGGTTCAAAGCAAAAGCGCTGGCGTCTCCAATTACTACTTGGAGGTAATGTCTAACAATAAGCATGATTCTACTCCTGCTATGATCCTCTGGTTCTTTGATAGCCGGGGCGGGTAAGTCCTTACGCCGTACCCTTTATGCATTTGCTACTCGCTCATTCTTTTATAAAGCAACTACTATCAGGAAGAAGAGGATGACGGCTCCGACGTCAGTCGACCAAACTGGGTAGATGACAGCGTTATAGACTGGTTTGTAACAACAAGGGCTCAACTGGCCAAACGCTACAAGAAGACTTTACCTTCGTATGCTTTTGTTCACATTCCTGTTGGTGCTATGCTTGCGTTCCAGCAGAACAAGGGCGTTGATGAGCACAAAGAGCCTGGCATCAATGAGGATAATCCCCTTGCTCAACAGGGCGTTCAAGGGCCACAATGGAATGCCACGACGGGTTTCGAGTATTCTGGCCAAGATAGGGCCTTTATGAATGCCCTGCTAGGAACCGAGAATCTCATGGGTGTCTTTAGCGGCCACGACCACGGTGATGACTGGTGCTTCAAGTGGGATAAGAGTCTCAAGTTTTTACATCTGACTGGTAACGGTCTCGTGTTTTGTTTTGGTCGTCACACTGGCTATGGAGGCTACGGTTCTTGGACTCGAGGATCTCGACAGATCCTTGTTGATATCAAGGAGCTTGGGAAATCGACAAAGACTTGGACTAGACTGGAGGACGGTAGCACTGTTGGGGCCATCACATTGAACTCGACCTATGGAAGAGACATCTATCCTGTGGTTCCGTTAACATACACTAGCGAGGACAACGAGGGAGTTCCATCTACCACGGAGTAGTTATTGCAGTTTTCATATTACTACTGATGATTACACACTACAAAACTGGGTATCCTCTAGAAAAGAAATTCTCCGGGTCGTACTTCTTCTTCAGCTCCCGAAGCTTTTCCAGAGTGTCCTTGCCAAATGTGACTTCCAAGTCGGTGTCCACGCTGGGGATTAAATTCTGATAAGAGGCGCCCACGTATGCATCTCCCGTTGCCACAAGTTCATCTATTATTTTAGCAGACGACGCTGCTACGAGGGAGTCTGCATCCTCGGCTACGCCGGCATAAAGAGAGGTTATCGGAAAGACTCTGTGGCGGTATCGGAGTGGGAAACACGCTCCTGGATTTGGCTTGATGGCCTTTCCATGTATAAAGTGGCAGGGAATCCCCGTATAGATTTTCGGATTGTTCCATTGGCGTGTCAAAACTGATGCTGTGTTGTTAGTCAGACCTTTTGCAATGACTCCACGGAGTTGAAAAGGCGCTGGTGACACCGTCGGTTCCGATAAGATGTGGCTGGCAAAGTCCGCTTTACTCTCATACGTCAGCAAACTCATAATAATAACCAAAACAAATAGATCTACTCACACTCCTCAATGCGAACTACTGTCGCAGCAGGAAGCGATTTCAGTTTCTCAAAATACTCCCACCCTTTCTGCAGATCTTCACCCTGCTTTGCGCACCAGGCGAAGAAAATAACCATTTCTGGGTTATCCAAATCCGGGTTTCTAAAGTAGATATCTCCTGCAAACTCCTCGGGAAGATTGGGCTCAATGTTGTTCGCCCATTCGGCCAACACCGGCGGCCAATTCTCCTTTAGAATCTGTAGACTGCCGATTAGCAGCTTTGGCGCCGGATAAATCCTGATGGTGAGCTGTGTTACAACACCCCATATGCCATTTCCAGCTCCTCTGAGAGCCCAGAATAGATCAGAGTGATGGTTCTCATCAACATCGACGATGGATCCATCAGCAAGAACAAGCCTTGCACCCAAAATATGATCTACTCCTAAACCATATGATGAAGCGTAGAGACCATATCCTCCCGCCAGTGACCATCCTGCATAGCCGAGCCTTGGATGCCAACCAACTGGGGTGAAGACGCTGTTCTTTGCGAGCACGACAGCTAAATCACCCGTAATGGTGCCGCCGCCAATTGTTGCAGTCGTCTTATCTTCCGATATAGTCACGGAACACAAGCTACGCGTGTCGATAATAACACCCTTGTCAACTCCTTTAAAGTTTCTTCCCGTCATTTCTGATCCGCCGGATCGAATCCCCAGTGGTAAGCCTGCCTCTCGGGCTGTTTTGACAGCAGCTTGAACATGGCTCTCATTTAGAACACGAATGATGGCTAGCGGTTGAGTGGAAATTGATCTGTTAAATGGAGGGCTTATCGTCTCATAGGCGGGATCGCTATTGGTGTAGACAATTTGCGGAAACTCGTTGTAAAGTGGCAGTATACCTGGTATTTCTCTCTCAATATCCTCACGCTTGAGTGAGGCCGGAAGGACCTCAGCGGTGAGTACGTCGGGCACTTGGAACTCCATGCTCAATATTCGAGTGCGATGAAAGATAATGAGACGCTGCAACAGAAATATGTAGGCTCTTGTGGCTACAGTAACTGGGCTTACTGTTAGACAACTATTTTCTACGCAATAGTAGTCGTATAGTCTTGGGATTTATATATATATATATACACATTGGTTTAATAATCAATTTGTATAAGCATCTGACAACCATTAATTATCATGCAATCAGGTATATCCTGTCATCCAGGCTTTGTAAAGCTTGGCTACTTATAATAATCCAGTTGGCTGCAGGTATTTATTTGTCTGTGGCTTGGCCACGTCAGCAACTAACAAATCATAAAGAGTTGCATTTAAGAAATAGCCGAGGGGATCTTTAGTCTTGGTGAGAATTAAGCGTGGATATCGCTGATATGAGAAAGTCAAAAAAAAAAAAAATAGTATTGGAAATTAGAAGTTTGTGTAATAAATTAGGAAAGCCTTGACACAAGGCCTCAAAGTTATAGAAAAGATGAAGGCAAACTTTCGCGAAGATTCCATGTAGAGAAGTATATATGTCTGAAAGTTCATAGTCTATTTCCTCAAAGATATTGTTTGTGTTTCTATACATAGCACCATGTTGCCAAGTCTGTGGCGCCCTATTCAGCAATAGTCCAAACATGCCATCTATCCACCACTAATGTGCTTACTCAAGATGCTTATGTTTTAGGCATATATACAATAGTATTAGTCCTCTCTTTTACCCAGCGTTTCCCACTAGCCAGCGAGGATGAGTAATTGCTGCAGCTTTCTATGACTGATCAATTTTCTAATCAGAACCTCGGCAGAAAGTAAAAGTTGAGATGCATTGTTCTATAGCCTAGTATACAAGCCAGTGTACATTTAATTCCATATTAAAGCATGTAAAACATAACTGGTCGCGCCGTTTGCCCGACTTGACGCCTTTCCTTTGTGTCTTTCGGTCTTTGCCTCGTCTATCAGTAACTCCGTCTCCTTAAAAGGGAAAAGCATCTATAGAAATTGCAATTCCCTTGTTTATTTCTGTGTGTCTGCAAAGCCAATCAGATCGTGTCTTTGATAGAACCGGTTGGCTTAGGCCGTCTCGGTCAAAGCTTCCGCTGTATTACTCTTTGCGCCCGCCGCATCACTCTTTGCGCGAGCCTTCAAGCTACGCCATTCCACAAAAACGCTGCCTATCAGAGTTGCAGCAGCTGTGCCCGTGACCAGATAAAAAACAAGCATGATGGAATCGTTATAATCCAAGAGCAGCTTTTTCAGATCGTCTCCAGAAACCAAATTCTTCAGATCAGTGGCGCCTGCGCTAGCAACTTCACTAGGGCTGAGGCCTGGAATGTTGGAGACCCTGGAGACCAAACCGCTGAGGAAGATGTTTTGCGCGACTGGGAGGAAAATGGCTGAGCCGAGGAAGCGGGTAAACATGACGAGCGCGGATCCAGTTGCTATATCAGGCCTGTCTAGAACAGTTTGCACTACATTGAGCGCCTGCTGAGCGCCGAATCCAAGGCCCAAGCCAAAGATGACCTGGTAGCCAATCCATTTGGAGTGACCGGTTTCTGGAGTAAGGGTTGACAAGAGACCTCCTCCAATTGGTGTCAAGACTGAACTGACGAGGAAGAATGGGGTGTAATAGCCAAGTCTAGAAATCACAACTCCAGAAGACAAAGAACCGACAACTGTTGAAAGAATTGTTGGCAGTAACATGATTCCAGACTCAATGGCATCGACGCCTTTGATTGCTTGAAACCAGATGGGAAGATAGTAGGTGATTACCATCATGCTGGCACCGTTGAAAAAGCCAAACCAGACAGCCGCCGCGATGCTGCGCTGCTTGATGATACGAGGGGGGATTGTTGCTTCCTCTCCTTTCCAAGCCTGGATGCCGATGAAAACTAAGCAAAGTACACCGCAGAGGATCAAAAGAACAATGATGCGAGCATCCTTCCAAGCGTACTCGGTACCTCCCCATTGCAGCGCCAGCACCAAGCAGACGATGCCTGGGAAAAAGGCCAGGTTGCCGATAGGGTCGAGCTGCTTCATCTTACCAACCCATCCATCTGCTTGTGCCTCGAGTTTCTGATTGGGCAGGTGTAGGAGAAAAATTGTAACAATGACTGAGACTGCGCCTATAGGAAGGTTGATGTAGAAACACCATCTCCAAGTCACCTTGTCGGTAAAGGTGCCGCCGACGACGGGGCCGACCACAGATGCAACCGCAAAGATGGCGCCGAAAAAGCCCTGGTAGATTGGTCTCTGCTGCAACGGGATAGTATGAAACATGATGACCATGACTCCTGAAAACAAGCCAGAAGATCCCAGCCCTGCAATTGCACGGCCAACGATGAATGCTTTTGAGTTGGGTGCGGCACCACAGACGGCTGAACCAACTTCGAAGAGAACACAGCCAATTAGAAAGACTGGCTTTGCAGGGTAGAATTTATAGACTTTGCCCATGAGCAGTTGGAAGCTGCACATGGTAAGTAGATATGCTGTGCCATACCAGCCGACATCGTTTAATGAATGAAACTCGTCCGTAATGCGCGGGATGGCGGTCGAGATGATATTTTGGTCCTGCAATTCAGAAAAGACTAATTAGCATTTCAAGTTTTGAAACCTTGAAGACAAGGCGTTGAAGAAGACATGTTGTATTGCCTGCGTTGTGTTGTTGTATTGCATTCATACCAGAGTCACTAAGAAGACACCCAAGTAAAGCGCCCCCATGATCAGGATTCGCTTCTGATTGGAGGGATATTCCGAAGTCTCCATTTTAAGGCTTGTCTCAGTAGTGGCTGTCGGAGGCTTTTCATCGGTGTCTGACAAGGGTTGCGAGATTGTGGCTGGAGGCTTTTCATCGTCCGGCAATAGTTGAGACATTGTGATTTTAAAAAAAAAAAACGAACGTCGGTTTCGAAAGTCGAGAAGCAAGTAGAGATTCCCTTCTCTTTGAGACTGAGAACAGTTTTCAAGTTTTTCAAAACCAAGTGGGAAGGGCAATTGTTGTTGCTGTTATATAAGGGGAAGCCCGTATTAATTTACATGCTGTGGCGCTAGACCGATCCCGCGTCTCGGGGCTCAAAATAACAAAATTTCGTCTCCGAGCACCGAAAGGAAGCACGACTCATCACCTTCTCCAATACCATAAAGCAGGCACCAACTCGCTCCTTAATCTTGCGTCTCGGAGTTTACGCAATCGCCTAAACACCGAGAGAAAAGAGGCCGGGAGAAGGAGAAAAAAAATCTCTTCAATGTTGTCTGCAATGTTGCAACCATTACTAGTGGAGCAGCAGCCGAAGCGGCCAAGCATCGAACTGAAGGGATTCTCATGTGTAAGTTGTCGGCAGCGAAAAGTCAAATGTGACCGACGCTCTCCGTGCCTAAACTGCACCAAGGCAGAGAGGGAATGCAGTTTCGTCGCTCCAGTACGCGGGAAGAGAAAGAGGACGAAGCCTCCTCGGGAGACTCTTCATGCTCGGCTGAGGCGATATGAGGAAATGCTCAAGTCGTACGGCGCAAAGATTGATCCATGTGAGGATTTCGATGGCTCCGACACGGAAACGGAACCCCAAAGCACACCTAGGACGGATGATGGCATCATGTCCAAGACTGACGGACCAAGTATCCGTCTTGGGTCAGAAGATGGTAATGCAAAGTTCATAATGAAGGAGGGGGCATCAAGGTACTTTGATAGGTATGTTGCGTTGGCAAGTCATTGTATAATAGAGATATATTCTTACGTCTTCTCAGTGCTCTCTGGTCACATTTATCAGCAGATGTAAGCAACTTTCTTCCCCTTTTCAACTATAGCAGCAGGCTGCTAATTCTGATCCCGCAGTTTCAACATCCAGAAGCCACAAACTTCACTGAACCAGGGGAAGACATCCACATTGACGAAGGCGGGCTGTTCTTTGAACGTGAAAACAGCGACAAGGCCATCAACCTTACTAAACTACACCCCCCTTGTGTAGTCCTGTACAAGCTGAAGGAAGTATTCATTGATCGGGTTGATCCTATGATGAAAATCTTGCATATTCCCACGTTTTGGGACGCCTTGACGAACGGACTGCAACGGCCCGAAGAAATGCCCAAAAGCCTGGAAGCACTCCTGTTTTCCTTTTACCTGGTTACAATAAGTACGTTGAAAGAAGAAGAGTCCCAATGTCTGTTTGCAGAGCAACATTCAGTCGTCCTGTCTCGCTATCGGATTGCCACTCGACAAGCTTTGCTCAATGCCAGGTTCCTGTCCACTTCGAATCTCATGACGCTCCAAGCATTCTCCATATTCACGGTACGTTTATAGCATTCGTTATTCTACCAAAACTTGTTTGACTAATAGGGGGCAAAAGATTTGTGTTAGGAATACATATCGATGCGACACTCTCTTCATCTTATCGGGAGTCGCCATACGGCTTGCACGTAAAATGGGCCTCCACCGGGACGGTACCTATCTTGGGCTATCTCCCTTTGAGACCGAAATGCGACGACGCCTATGGTGGCATCTCGCCCATGTGGACTTTCGTACAGCGGATGTGATGGGTACGAAGCCGTCTGCTGAAGTCTCTGGTAGCGATACAAAGTGGCCGATTAATGTCGAAGACGAAGAGCTCTCCCCAGACATGACCGAGCTGCCCAAAGATCGCAGTGGCATCACTGCAATTTCTCTCTGCTTGATCAAATGCGAAATCATAGAAAATCTGTGCAAGTATTCAGGGTCGTGTCCTCACGATTTACGCTGGGAGGCGTTGTTCAGCCCAGACGTGCCCCTCGCCAAAAAGGACTCCCTAATAGAGGAGGTTGAGGATCATATAGAACAAAAGTACCTGCGGTATTACGACCCGTCGAATCCTCTTCACACATTTATATCAATCATTATGCGATCAGCAATATGCAAAATGAGGCTTGTTGCGCACAATCAACGGCAATTTACACATAGGTCTTCCAAGGCTTCCGAAAAGGATCACGACATTGCCTTTTTCAATGCCATGAAGCTATTGGAATATGCGAACCTGATTCAGAGCGGCCATATGGGTCTAGACAAGTTCATGTGGCAGATTGGCACGAGCTATCTCTGGAACACAATGCTCTATCTGCTCATAGAAGTTCGCAACCGCAAGAAGGGACCTGAAGTTGACAAGGCCTGGCGTTTAATCGGAGTTGTGTTTGAACGCTGTCCCCAGGTCTTGGAAGAGCTCACTGGATCTGTCTACGTGGCACTAGGCAAATGGACACTGGAGGTTTGGGAATGTCATGTTGAGGCTTCCAAGGCTGAGGGTCTTCCAGAACCAATGGCACCTGGGTATATCCATGAGATTCGTGCTTGGCAGAGAGCCAAGATGGAGTCTGAAGCTCGAGCGAAATGCGAGGCGGGAGATGCCAAACCTGCTACCCGGCACCCAACTTGCTATGATAGAATACCGTACGCGGACTACGTTGATGTTGGGTATTCAGAGTCTCGCGACTTTCCAAACTTGATGTCTTTTGAAATGGATCCAAATCAATGGGTGCAGTGGGAGCAGCTGATGGTAGAGCAGAGCAGGTTTTTATGAGTTGAGGTTTGGAGATTTTGGATAAGGAGGTGTTTTATTTGGATTGGATAAATAAACATACTTAATTAAGAACTAATGTATAAAATCAAAAAATACCGCCCCGAGAGGTTATGTTTGCTTTTCTCACTCTTGCCCTACCCTGAATGTAGTTTCTGAAACGTCGTGCGCTGTCCAATATGTCATGATATTGATACACCAACAGTACTTCGTAGGATTGAGTACAGCGTTTTATTTATACACAAGTCTCAGGACTTGTCGCACCATTTGGATTTATTTGTTGTGATGTACGGAGTGCTTCTGGTGAAACTAGACTAAAATGGCTCAGCTCTCCACCACCTGTTTTACGCACTGTAACGAGTCTTTTATGAACTACTGTTAGTTTTGCACACCCTTTGAGGACAATACCAACTCCAAATGAATGCTTGAACCAATATCCTCTTCATATCTCCAAAGAGGAGATGATCAGGCAGCCGGGGCGGGGTTTTGTTGATATGTAATCTTTCATACACTTAAGACTGCACTGGGTGAGACAAGATGCACCTCAACACCAACTTTGTCTCATAAGCGCCCCTCGTTGCCCATAGCCTTTGTCAGATTGTACTAGAATGCACATATTCTTCGAATTGAAAGACTATGCGCCAAATGCTGCGTATGTCTCTTTGTATGCTTGAATCCCGCTTCTTAGTGCCGGCCACTCATCCCGTTTGCGGGACAGTGTAAGCTAACATTCTGCACCTCCACTTTCTCGGACTTTGTCTGCTGGGTAAATGATGACGGCAGAAACAATATTGAGTGAGCATGCAGGCAAACAGCCCTCCTAATATGCAGGCAAACACGACACTCTCGGAATAGCGTCATATCCACGATGGCGATGTAGAAAGCTGAAAGCGAGCCGGGATTCAGCTCAACGCAGATACCATCTCCAGGGCGAGTCTCCAGTCAAATACTGTACTCGTAGCTTCTGGACGAGGGGCTGTGCCTTTCCTTGTGCCACGGTTGGCTGGATAAACTGTGTGCGACTCCAGCTGCCGTGGAACATTCGGGCCGGCCCTCAATAGCAAATCCGTGCTCGACTTTTGCCGCTACTCGGCACTCGGCACTCGGTCTCCGCACACACTTTATGCATCACAAGACTCAAATGGCCAGCTTCCAGGTTCTCCCAGGTCCGCATGGAGGCCTGGCGTCACCCTGACGGCAGCAATTGCAGGTCTAGTGATGACGAAACAAGAGGCAAGTCGGAAACCAGAACCTGCATCATGCGATGTGACGTTGAGGCAACTAGTCAGCTGTTTTGAAGCTAGGACAAGGGTAAACACGCCCCTTGACGCGCGTTTTGAGTGCAGACATATCGATGGGTTGCTATAGGCCTGATAAGGCGAAACCAACGTGACGATCTGATATGCGCCTATTTGAAGATGCAAGTTTCGACGTCAACTGTTGAATAAGTCTGCGATTTTATAAATTGATCAGGACCTCCGCCCGTCTGCTGCCTTTCAACAAAGAGGCTAACTAAACCAGTCGTCTCCTCTCATTGGTTGCTAGATATCAGTTCACCCACATACTTCGTACAGAATACATATACATTTCTTCTTCTCAGCATCAGCGTCATCACCATGGAGGCCATCTTCCAAGCGCAGTCAAAGTTTAGGCTCGAGCGCGGCCTCACCAAGATCAAGGCTGTGCGGAACAAGAACTACAAGCGCCACGGCACAAAGTCATACGTCTATCTCCTCAACCGGTTTGGCTTTGAGCCCACCAAGCCTGGTCCATACTTTCAATCCTATAGAATCCATCAGCGCGGACTTGCGCACCCAGACTTTCATGCGGCTGTAGGCGGTCGAGCCCACAAGATCAAGGCTCTCCACAAGAGGATAGGTGCCGATGGATCCCCGGATCCTAACGGAACGGAAACTGGCGAGGTGGGGGCTGAGGATCAGCAAAACGACTCCGAGTACCTGTGCGAGGTTTCTATCGGCACGCCAGGCCAGAAGTTGCTGCTGGACTTTGATACCGGCTCTTCAGATCTTTGGGTGAGTCTCTCATGTTGCCGAGTGTTTCTGAGCATACAAACAGCTAACAACACATCAAAAGGTCTTCTCCACAGAGTTGAGCAAGAGTGTGCAAAAGGGACACACAATCTTCAACCCCAAAGCCTCCTCAACATTCAAGAAGCTCGCCGAGCAGACCTGGAAAATCTCCTATGGAGACGGCAGTTCTGCATCTGGAGACTGCGGCTCCGACAACGTCACCGTCGGCGGCCTCACCATCAAGAACCAGACTGTTGAGCTCGCCTCAACGCTCGCCCAGCAGTTTGCGCAGGGCACTGGAGATGGCCTTCTGGGACTCGCCTGGCCGCTGATTAACACGGTCAAGACGAATGGCAAATCGACGCCTGAAAATACTCCTGTTGCCAACATGATTGCCCAGGACGATATCCCTAGTGACGCTGAGCTCTTTACTGCAGCCTTTTATAGCGAGCGGGATGCCAACGCAGAATCCTTCTACACTTTCGGCTACATTGACACGGATCTCGTCTCAAGCTCTGGTCAGGATATTGCCTGGACTGACGTTGACAACTCCCAGGGCTTCTGGATGTTCCCATCAACCAGCACCTCTATCAACGGCAAGGCCATTTCTCAGTCTGGCAACACAGCCATTGCCGACACCGGCACCACCCTGGCTCTAGTCTCAGACGAAGTCTGTGATGCTCTCTACAAGGCTATTCCTGGAGCAACATATGATGACAGTCAGCAAGGCTACATCTTCCCCATGAGCACAGATGTATCCAGCCTCCCCGAGTTTAAGGTATCTGTTGGAGATACGCAGTTTGTGATTCAGCCGGAAGACTTGGCCTTTGCACCTGCAGACGACAATAACTGGTACGGAGGCGTCCAGTCTAGAGGAAGCAATCCGTTTGACATTTTGGGCGACGTATTTTTGAAGTCTGTCTATGCTGTAAGTATACAAGCCCCCCTTTGGCATCGCAGAAGCGTACTAATAATGACATGTAGATCTTCGACCAAGGCAATCAGCGATTTGGCGCCGTTCCCAAGATTCAAGCCACTCAGAATTTGGATCCGCCCTCTCAGTAGACTGTGATCGACATACTACATAATTAACATAAATTTCGCTGTAACAGTCATTGACACTTTGATACATTTATTACAACTTGGAGGAATCACTTTACTAGGCATTACCAATAACATAGATGCAATAAATTCATGACATTACCAACCATCTAACTTCTAACTTCTAATCCCCCAATCCGATTTAGGACTTGGTCAAGTGCAACAGCTGAGACTGACCCTCCGTCAGGTAAGCAGTGTAGTAGTTGTTCACCTTTGTGGAATTGCCCGACCACACGTCGGTAAACTTCCACTGAGAGCAGCTCAGACCAAGACCGGCCAGAGACACGGTCACCGCCTGTCGGCCGTAGAGGTGCGTTCCGAAGCCTCCAGAGCCCTGGTCGGGTCCGTAGTTTGCAATCAAGACATAGGCCTCCTTGCCGCTGTCGCTGGGGCCAGCAATCCAAGCCTGGAGCTGCTGGGGAAGGTTGTTTCCAGTGCGAGGGTTGCGCGGCTGCATGGGGTATTGGGCAAAGAAGTTGGCGGCAGTAATTGACTGTGTGCTCGTCAACAACTTGTAACCAAGATCATCAGTTGCCGTGAGATCAGAGCCGAGAATCAGGTTAGCTCCGGCACCCAACCAGTGGTTCATGACCGTGGTTCGCATGGTGTCGTTGACGCCGGTCAGCTTCTCCGGGTTGGCGGCGAACAAGTTGTCCATGTCAGGGTAGATGGTGATGGGGGCATTTCGCTGAGCCTGAAGACCAATGTATTGGCGGTAATTCTCAATAGCACGCTGAGCAACGCCCCAAGCCAAGAATGTCTCATGGCCATAGTTGTTGATGTCCTGGTCAGTACGCATGGACTCTGCCAAGCCGCTCCAGACAGGCAGCCAGGTTTCGTTACGGCAGAGCTTCCATGAGATGTTGAGACGGATATTCTTGCCCGTCTTTGCAATGGCCTTTTGGTATGCCACCACGGCATCAGAGTTTTGGCATCCCAGCATGGCGCCATTCTGAGGAGAGCCGGGGGTAATGTAGTCGAGCTGAGTGAATGAGAGTTAGCTAGATATGTAAAAAAAAAAGTTGTTTTGATTTTGAAACTCACCTTGATCATATCAACACCCCAAGAGGCCCACAGGTCAACCACGGAATCGTGCCACTGCTGAACACCATCCTTGCTATAATCAAACTGGCACAGAATCTGATCAAAGTTGCCGTTAAAGACGTCTCCGACCTTGATATTCGTGCCCTTGATGGTCTTGTTGGCAGCCTGGCAAGGCACACCAGGAGTGATGTAGAGGCCAAACTTCAAATCCTTCTGATGCAGCCACGGGCCAAGCTTGGGCATGTTGAATCGGGTTTCGTTGTAGACGATTCGGCCAAAGTCGTCAACCTCCTCAAACGATTGCCAGCCAGAGTCAAGACTGCACATGTTGTAGCCTGCGGCCTTGAATTTGGAGTTGGCCAAGACGCCACACTGAGTCTCAACAAACTTTTGTGTGTACCACAGGCCAGACTGTCCAGCAAAGGACGGGATCAGCGTAGAGCCGTTGGTAAGGGCCTGCGCGCCATACGTGTTCCAGCCTCTAGCCGAAGAGGTGAATCCATTCTTCGTCTTGGCTATCTTTAGGACCTTCAATGGGCCACCAGCAGGCTTTGGCTGAGGGTAACATTCTGGCAGAGACGAGTCACGATCCTGAAGACAGTAGGGAGCGGGACGAGTCTTGATATCATTTGGCCCGCCATTGGTGGTGTAGCAGGCCCCGCTAGTCCAGAGCCAGTACCACTGGTTGTCGCTCCAGCCCCAAGTTCCGCTTGTCGAGCCAGTCAAGAGGCAGAGATCCACCATGCTCTTGAAAGAGACATTGATGTCGCTGTTTGGGTTGGAGGATCCCAAATTTGCCTGCTGCTGCATGCTGATGTTTGAGCCACTGCAGTCAACTACCGAGGCATTGGCCGTCAGCTTGGTGATGCAATTCTGTATATCCTGGTAGCATTGATCCGTGAAGTAGACTGAGCCGGGGTCGTAAGAGGAGGCGGCACAATGAGCTGTACCCGTGTTTGTGCCGGCGACAGGCCGCAGCAGGACTGACGCCGCAAGGGAGAGAGCAATGGCCGATGCCATGGTGTTGTAAGACCAATTGCGCTTGCGCACGCTATGCCTTGAGCTCAATTGGTTGCCAGTCTTGTGTCCTTGTCAGGTTTTGACCTCAACGAGCGAATCGCCTCTTGCCGGCCGCGGATGACCAAAAAAAAAAACACACAAGGAGCGTTAATATTTATACAGGACCGCTTTCCGTACCGCACCTTGGTCTTATTCTCGGAAGTGGTGAGACCTTGCGGCAAAGTTGTACGGAGAAGCTGCCAGTCTAGCGGGACGGAGCAAATAGTCTTGACTTGGCTCTGCTGTAGCTTTACCCCGAGGCTCGTAAGACTGGGCCAAGCTCTCCGCTACTTTGGCCTAGGCCGCCTGTTGTAGTTATTGGTTTTTCCTTGGAACCCTGTTCTCCGTGCCTGTGCTACTGACAAGCTTCTCCACGTTACATCCTTGCTCTAGTGTCAGCGGATATATCTCCCATTTGCTAGGGGGGGTCATTGGCAAATGCACAAGCCCGAAGTCCCAGGTTTTTCTCCCCCAAATGCTTCCGAATGAAGCTCCATTGACCATTTCCGCCCGAATTATGCTCCATAGCCAAGCCAGACGGACTGGATTGCCCTGAGACTAATGCCGAGCAAATCCTCGTTGACCCGTATAATTGTCATCTCACCTTTCCCTTAAACGTCTTCCCCGCGTTCTACAACCTTCCTAAAGGGGTATTCGCCTGTTTACCCCTCAGGAGACTATACTAGAACCACCAAGCTACCCCATGATTTTGTGTTTTTTTTTTTTCAAGCTTGTAATGGAATAAATGATGAGGGAGCAAGGGGCGGTATTGTTGTATCCATACCTAGTACCTTGCTTCAATGGGGCTTCTCAACGTCTTATTCGTCGATGACATATGCTGCTAACCGACTATCCTCTAGCCAGCTGTCACTACAGCCTCTAGGACTCGAGATCCACATCAAATCTCCCCCACGAAAGCTTATAAGCGTGAGCTAGGTCTTGGTAAACCCGTAAAAAGTGGACTGACAATTACGGAAAAGCTATGCCGAGCAGAGAGCCAAAGAAAAGTACGGCTAATTGGGCTGGAAAAGCAAAGTTTCGGTGCCAATGCCCCATAGCACAGAGCTGTGAGCTTGTATTGCCAAGGAGAGCTTCAGGCTTTTTCCGTTTTCCAATATAACCATAATGCCAAAGTGTGGAGGCGGAGACTAGCGTGCATGTATGATCATGTACGATTCTTCATTCTCTTGGTCGTTTATTGGCTCCGGGAATGCAAACAGGGATGCGATTGTGACACTCCTTGCGGAGAGAAAATCGGTAGGAGAACAATGCCGGAAGCACCGCGGCGCATTTCTCCAACTTTTTGCATTCATTTATTTTTTTTTCTCCCCAGCTCTTCTGTTTACCCAAACGGAAACTGTGCGAAGTCGACAATGGGACTATGTGGTTAATTTGGCCCGGGGATATCTGCATTATGCGGTTTCTTTTACGTGACGGAAACTGTGCCATATTGAGCTCTTGCCATTATCCGCTTTGGGTAACATGTAATTGTATATAGGCGAGCTGTGCGCTGCCTTGATTCTCGTGATCGGAGGAACAACCAGCCATTGCGGGTGGACAACTCTTTTGTCTAGAGTCCAATTGCAAGAAACTTGGCACAATGCGCCGGTTCTTAGCAGCTCTCTCTTTTGTGGCGGGCTGCGTCAACGCGCAGCAAATCTTCAACCTCAGCGATGTCTCATGGACGGTGAGCAACGGCGTCAACGCCACTGTGCCTGGCAAGCTGCCATCACATGCACATCTCGACTTGCTGGCCGCGGGAGTCATTGAAGATCCCATCTATGGCTTCAACGAGTGGAACCAGTTTTGGGTGCAGCGGATGAACTGGACATACACATCCGGGCCCCTCAAGGGACTGTAAGTGATGAGAAGCTCACTTTGGTTGGTGTGAAGAGTCAAGATTGGGAGCTAACCCGACAACTTGTATAGGAAATCAGGAAACGGGCTTACCACATGGCTCGTGTTCGAAGGTCTCGACACTTTCTGCGAAGTCAAGCTCTGCGGCCAGAGTGTCGGCAACACCAAGAACCAGTTTCGCAAATACACCTTTGATGTCAGCGACATTTTGCCCACATGCAAGGGCGACCCAGTTCTAAGCTTGAACTTTGGCTCAGCGTCCAAGATTGTTCTCGACATTGCTAAGAATGAGGGACCTGGTACGTTGGCTCATCGACTAATGAGATGGCCTTTAGTGTTAACAATTGTTGCTGGTGCACAGACTATCTCAACAACGCAAACGGCTACAACGGCAAAGAGTTCCAAGGCCGAATCTATATGCGAAAGCAGGAAAGCGATTTCGGATGGGATTGGGGCCCGCAGTTTGGCCCAGCCGGTCCATGGCGGCCAGCCTACATCGTCCAGAAGGCGAAGACGGATCCCGTGTACATCACCAACACGGCCATCGACATCTTCCGCCAAGGCCAGATGCCCAACCTGTCTCCCGATCAGTCAAAGCCCTTTGTCTTCAACGCCAGTATCGACTACATTGGCACGCTACCCAAGAACACGCAGATGCACTTGAAGATTGTCGACAGCAAGGGTAGAACTCTCAAGGAGACTAACCTGGGTGGCATTACTCAGTCCGCCGGAACCATCACCGGTAACACCATCATCAACAACAAGGTGGACCTTTGGTGGCCCTCTGGCTATGGCGAGCAGCCTCTTTACACGGCAACCGTGTCTCTGGTCAACTCTGCCTTTTCCAAACCGGCTACCGTTACTAAGCGCGTTGGTTTCCGAACTATTGTTCTGAATCTGAATGCGATTACGCCTGCCGAGAGAGCCAAGGGCGTCGCTCCAGGAGCCAGCTGGAAGTTTGAAATCAACGGCCACGAGCTGTATGCCAAGGGCTCCAACTTTGTCCCTCCGGATGTCTTCTGGCCTCGTGTCAACCAAACCAAGATTCAGGAAACGTTTGAGCTTGCTGTCAACTCGCACTTCAACATGTTGCGAATCTGGGCATCCGGAGCCTACCTCCCCGACTGGGCGTATGACTTGGCCGACGAGATGGGCCTGCTGCTCTGGTCAGAATTCCAATTCTCTGTAGCCTACTTCCCAAGTCTGCCCGACTTCCTGGAAGAGTATGAGGCTGAGGCTTACTATAACGCTCGTCGTGTGAACCACCACCCCAGTCTGGCGCTGTGGGCTGGAGGCAACGAGCTCGAGTATCTCATCTATGGCTGGTGGCTCAACCCCAGAAACAACACGATTCTGGAGGATTACGAGATTATCTTCCAGCAGCACATTGCCAAGTGTGTGTATGCCAACACGCACTCCATCAGCTACATCCCTTCATCCACCTACCACGGCTACACCAAGCTCGACTTCAACTCGGTCACCCCTCAGACCTCTCGGTACGACTACCTGGAGAGCCCAGATGCGCTGTACGCAGACACCGACTTTTACAACTACGACGGAACCATTGCCTTCCGGTACAGCGGCTATCCCGTCGGTCGCTTTGCTGACGAGTTTGGCTTCCCCTCCATGCCTTCCGTCTACTCATGGCAAGAAGCCATCCCCGAGGACGAGTTCTACTTCGACTCGGCATATGTCCGACATCACAACCGCCATCTCACCGGTAACCCCGATTTCTTCCAGGCTTCCGCAGAAGGCATCAACCAGTTTACCGACAGCATCAAGCTCTGGTACCCTCTTCCTGAGCTTCAGGACCCCGTGGCCAACTTCACCGCCTGGACTTGGACCTCCCAGGTGTTCCAGGCTGATTACTACCAGGCTCAGATCGCCTTTTACCGACGCGGTTCGGGACTCTCCAACCGACAGATGGGAGCTCTGTACTGGCAGTTCAACGACATCTGGGTCGGCCCGACTTGGTCCAGCACTGAGCACAGCTTGCGCCAAAAGGTTGCCTACTATGCGGCAAAGGACATCTTCAACCCCGTCATTGTCTGGCCCTTCTACGACGAGGCCACCGACGTCCTGGAGGTCTGGGTCGTGTCCGATCTGTGGGAGAAGACTTCTGGTGTTGCTACATTCCAGTGGGTCGACTGGGAGGGCAATGCTTTGGACGTCGATCCTCCTGTCCACGTTCGCCCGGCTCACGATGGATCATTCGTCGTGCCGTTTGAGGTGCAGCCGATTAATGCCACTCGCTTGGTTACTTATCCTGCTCTGTCCACCTTCTTCGCCTGCAAGAACCCCACGTCAAACGCCCTCCTCTCCATCACCGTCAAGGCGGGCGGCTACACCCACTCCAAGTTCTTCCACCCGCAGAGTCTTCGCTTGAGCAGCATCGCCGATCCGGGCTTGGTGTTGACAAAGTTGGGCATCCGTGGAAAGACTGCCCAGTTCAAAATCACTGCTACCAAGGGAGTAGCAGCGTGGGTCTGGCTGGACTATCCCACGACGGTGAGAGGATACTTTGACCAGAACGGCTTCTGGCTGAACAAGGGCGAGAGCCGCACGGTTACATTTACTATTTGGAACGATTGGTCCAAGGGTGCATGGCTGAAGGATGTCGTGCTCCGATCGATCTATGACAACGTGGATAATTAATACCTAGATTAGATAGTTGACTTCATAATAGAGCGAAAATTGTGTAATAACTTGTCTCCCAAGAAGCGTTGCGGTGGTTGTATCTTACCAGTCGTAGATCAGCAAGTGTTCTGGTGAATATGTAGCAAACAGAAATATCGAGGCGCACGGCGGCGGCTCATTCATTCATTCATAGAATATTGTCAGACTCGGTTATCAAAGTCTTGCCGGCCGTCACAAATCCGACCTGCTCAACCATGGCTGTATCCTCCGTGCTACCATTTGCCACAATGGCAAACCGTCCGCCTCTCGAATTCTCGTAGCGTATGGAAATATCCCCAATACTATCGCGTTTCCACCCAAATGCAGTGCTTCCTAATCCCATGCCGCCCTCGGACGCGGCAATGACCAAATGACGCACGTCTGCGACGTCGAAATCGGGCAAACCTTTCCAGCCCTTGGTCCGAATGACCTCGATCAAGACTAGCAAGATGACGACAATGTTGACTGCAAATACCGCTATGCTGTACTTTGTCCCGCCAAAGGCTATGGCTGATACTTGTACTGTAGCGTTTGTGCTCAGAGTCAGATTGCCGACCATGAGCTGCGCCGCTGCATAAGCCCCCAGCATGTCGTCTGTCATGGCGGTGATGGAATTTTCAACCGCCGCAAGGGCAATCTCTTCATCTGTCCATTGGCTGGCACTGCCGGAAGAGTCTAAAAATGTTTGAAAATCGGCAATGGAAGCATTGAATGCTGAGCCGACTGTTGAAATGTAGAGATTTGTCTCGTCGTTGGCAATAAGCTCGAATTGGCGCATCAAAGTGCCCTTCAGGCGCCTGCTTGGATTGATGTCCTCGACTGCGGTGTCATTGGTGGCTTTGACAGTAATATTTTGACCCTTCAAATCCACCTTGACATTGAATCGTGCTGGAACAAAGTCAACCTCGCATTGGACCTTGTCCAAGAAGCCGTAGCTGGATCCCGCCGCAAATGCCAGGTATTTCCGCGCCGGAAGCACGTCTGCTGATGCGTTGGCAAAATGAGCGACGCCAATGGCAACTATCCGATTCATATCATGCCCAATGTAGTCCGAGTATTCGCCACTGCTGTCAGTATCAGGTAGCGGCCCACTTGCTGCAAAGACCAGATCCACGACTGTTGGTGACAGGGTAAACGCGCTCGACGCATTGTATATGCACTTTGTGTCTGCCTTGTATCCCGTCTCTTGAAACGCATATCTGAGCGCGAGATTGTTGCTCGAAATGTTCTCATCCACCAAGCCTGCAGATGATCCAATACCATACGAGCGGCCAATATATGTGAGCTTAGACTTGTCCATCTTTTCGTGAACTCTTGGCGAGCCGTCAATGGATGTCGCGGAAGAGGCGCTGCTGAGGAGACTCCCGAGTAACTGGTTGCCGACTGAATACGAAAATCGGCCCTTGAGATTCTATATCGTCGCTCCCTCACTTCCAATCTGGGAGGGATACTCTTTGATGAGGGTATCATTCTCCCAGTTGGGGATATTGACTGTTTGGCTGACGTCTTTCCATAGCTCGACTGGTGTGAGTGCAGCAGCCCAGAGCGCTGACAGGACTATTGAAAGAGCTACAAATATCGACAGTGGTAAAAAAAAGTGTATAGGCAAACCGAAATCGATCCTTGGGTCCATGGCATCAATCCATGCCCTCAATGTATCCAGCCTCATAGAGTTGGACATGAGATGCCTTCGGACTCCATAGTTGATAAGCCTGCACAGCACCAAGACTTGGCATAGCGAGAGTAAATTGGCAATCAGCTGTACGGCAAACTGCACAGTTGGGCGATTCGATTCGATGATGCCGACAAGGGAGCCGGAGAACAGGACCTTGTTGAGCGACCAGTAAAGCAGCAAAGCGCTCATGGGCGTGGTCGGGATAAGGGCCAAGAAGTTGGCCCGGCCGGACGAAAAGAAGGCGAGAAATGCATTGTTTCGCTTGGAGAGCGCCATTCTAACGATGCGCACATCTGCTAGATGGTCATTCTATGGCCTCTGTGAAGGGATTGTCAGTCCAAGTAGTCGATATTCAGGTGCTTAAAAAAGGGCGCGGATGGGAGGTAGATGCAGCTGCTGAGAGCACAACAGAAATAGCCTCCCTTCAAGACGTCAAGAACCGTCCCCCATTATCTCGAGTGGTGTGATTCGTACCTTGTGCAAAGTCCTGATAACCGCCTTCAGTATGCAGCCATCCTTGTAAACGAGCCGCACCAGCTTTCGGCTGGCGAATCGCAGAGCAGCCCCCGCCGGCAGGATTCAGGCTATCACGAGAAGTAAAGCCCGGCGGCTATAGTTTGATTCGCCGGCCATCCAAACGGCAGTTAGTTTAGAATGAATAGTAACACAAAGAAATTCGCAACCTCGCATTTTGGGGCCAACCGACTTATTGAACGCAGGATCAAAGGAACCATCAACACAACGATGTTTCGGGGCTTCTGTGCGCACAAGGTGGTCAGTTTGAGAAATATGGTGGATGGAAAACTTGCCTTTGAATCATGAGATGGATTTCGACAAAAGAGGGTGATGGAAATATGGAATAATATGTAGTTGGTAGTCGTGAGAGGACAAAGGAGGAGAGGAAGTAGGTAGATATCGATATGGGTTATGTAAGCGGACCGATGAATGTGCCTGAGGTATCAAAAGACAGGCAAGCAGTGCGTTTGCACTGAAACAGACAGTTGATCATAAATTCATTTAAATCGCTAATTTTTACGTAGTTGTTTAGGTATCGTACATTTTATTTCATTGTTTCTGGCATTGTGAGTGAAACCCCGGGTGCTTCTTCAGCAACTAATGTGCATCTCTAGTCTCTCACTTCAAGTTCATGTTATGATGCCATATGTAACTGTACATGATCTTGCCTTCGAACTACGACAGAAACTATTCAAAAACAAGACAATAGAAATCAGTTTTATTGACAAGATATTTCTGGAGGAATTTGAGCTGCGCAACAATATCGACTCGCTTGCAGCTTCCTTGGAACGACTTCAAGCGAAGCTTGATCAGCTGCCGAGGATGACCAACACGAGCAACCAATACAAGCTGAAAGGGAACATTACTGCAATTACAATTACACCGCATCTTCCAGAACCAGGATTAGGGGGATCAGAGATGCTGATGGGGCGTAGTCATAACACCATCAATCCATCCTGAGAGAGGATGAGCGCTGCTGATGAGGTCACAAACACCCACGCATTGTCCTTGGACTGGCTGGTTGATGGGCTAACCTATAAATGACATATTGTCTAGCCCAGGCACAGAGAATGCTAGGAAGATGCATGATTAATCACGAGGGATAGCATGTTAGCGATGGTACATGAGCATGCTTGTTATTGAACAGCATATAGAGATGAATCTCTGGGATTCGTCGACTCAGTATTTCCCTTCTTCTCAGACGTTCAAATGTCTCTTTGCTAACGGGGGATCAGTACTTGGTGCTCAGCTCCGCTTGCCATTTTCTGACAGCCATGATCGGAGCAGAACAACTACTGTTCTGCCCATATAGCGTCCACATCGTACGTCACCAACTGATCGTCGGCAGGCTCAGGTTCAGGCAGGTTGAGCTTTGGGTTGTGTCTATTCATTCCTTTTGCAAACAAGACCCTGGCATAGACGGGATCGAATACGAATGTCGTTTTGCCCGTCACAACATTTTTCACTTTCGCCGTGGCCAAAAACTCATCTATGAGGATGACCTCATCCGGTTTCGGCACGCTTGCCCTCTCTATTTGTTCTTTAATGTGCCTTGCAGTCTCAGTATCCAACCGGGTGTCGATAAAGTGCAGCTTGTTTTGGCCCGCCGCTGCCACGTATGGAGTATCTGGCGCCACAATCTGGAGGCCGAGAGATGTTTCGATAACCTCTGGCACGTAGCTGCCACGGTACTTCTCTTGGTAGGTTGGTGAACCCTCGATTGATTGAAACAGGTTCAGAAGCAGAGCGAGAAATAGCGCAGAGAGCATTATGGTATAGGGGCAAGCTGTATTATTTAACCTCTTAGAATGTAGATGTTTTTTGGACAATTCAAAAGGGACAAATAGCTTGTTGTTAAGATATTACACTACTTGAGAGATATAAATTGCGCTATACTAGATTATTAGCCAAGTCATTATATATAAATTAGCCATTAGGAAGACGTATTATTAATAAGCTAGCAGGCAGCACTTTAGTTTTGCAGCTCCTGCAACTTGTGCTGTTGGTCCTGTTATTGCTGCGCCTCTTCACCTTCTTCTTCAAGCTTAGCATAATCCTGAGTGTTGAGACCCTTCTTCGATAAATTCGATTAACTCTCTGTTCACGAAATACTGAGATACTATAGAAGAAGCTTTAAAAGTATTGAGAGCTGAAAATATGTAGCCCTGAGTAACCATTTCTGACCGGAATGCGGTATCATATCTCTCACTAATGGCGCGATATAGCCTATTTACATCTTCAAGACTACAATCCAAACGAGCTCCCTGCAGAACATGAGCAGAAGGAGAGGCGTAAGAGACAAAACAGGTTTAATCAACGGAACTGCGGGTGTTATCATGAGTTTGATTGGTTTGTTACCTCGTAGCCCGCAGTTTTTCTCATAACTATTTGTATTGGTCAGGATTCTGGCATATTGTTTCTATTGGCGTTAAATGGACTGCCTGTTGAAGACAACATTCTGGTAGAGGCATGAGTAGACTATTACCTCGCAGCAGTTTACCACCATCTTATAAATTGAGTTCAGCGGAGACGGACAGTGACACTTCAACAAGATGCTCAATTCTCCCATCCTAAAACTATTGAAGACGCTGCCAAAGTCTGGGAGATTTATGGATCGCCTAGTCTTGGTGCTCAGTAAGAAATTATCCCAAATCCTCCGATACACTTCTCAGCACGAAGTAATGTACATATCCAGTACGGAGTACCTATTTCCAAGCCCACGTTATGATGCTAGATGTAACTGTACGGACTCTCGCATTAAGAATTCACCCAATTGTTTCCTTGCTCCGCTCAATATTGGAAGTGATAATCTGGTCATGTTTCATAGAGTACGTAATCCAAGCCAAGTTACTTATAGTGGACATCATTCACAATGAAGAAATCTGATGTATCATCGAATAATATTTACCTAATTACTGCGCCATTCGTCCAAAGTTTTCTTGATTGATAAAGTAGATGGGTCTTCCAGGCCGAGAATTCGCTGCCGACCTCTGTGGCAGTTCTCAATCCAAACGATGGCTTCCGCATCTCGACCCAGCTGTTTCAAAGTAATAGCAAGCAACTCCATGCTCTGCAGCGTGCTAGGGTGATCCTCCCCAAGTATTTTTCTTCCCTCTTCCACCACCAAGGTCAGAATCTCCTCAGCCTCTTTTAGTTGACCCTTGTCGCAATATATAAACCCTAGAAATGCCATAGCATGCAGTGTATCAGGATTATCCTTGCCTAGCATCTTCTGGTAACCTTCCACTACCTGCATTTGAAGCTCCTCAGCCTCTTTTAATCTGCCCTGCTTATTTAAGTTGATCGCTAGATGACTCATTATCGTTAGTGTATCAGGGTGATCCGCTCCAAGTACTGCTTTCCTTCTCTCCATTACCTGTACTTGAAGCTCCTCAGCCTCTTTCAGTCTGCCCTGCCGATAAAAGTTGAAAGCTAGATATTCTGTAGCACCTAGTGTTTTAGGATGATCCCCTCCAAGTACTGCTTTTCTAGTTCCCATCACCTGTATTTGTAGCTTCTCAGCCTCTTCCCATCTGCCCTGATCACTAATGATATGTGCTAGATATGCCATAGCATCCAGCGTTTCAGGGTGATCCGCTCCAAGTACTGCTCTTCTACTCTCCATCACCGGCGTTTGTAGCTTCTCAGCCTGATTCAATCTACCCTGCTTATAAAAGATAAGCGCTAGATGGCTCATCATCTCTAGTGTTTTGGGATGATCCAATCCGAGTACCGCTCGATTAATTTCACACGCCTCTACTTGAAGTTTCTCGGCCTCGTCCCATCGACTATGATTCGCATATGTCATCGCAAGCTCAGCGAGGCGCCGGCTCTCATCGAGTTGGGACTCGACCATATTTGACTGGGGTATCCCTCTTCCCTGACCATCTGATATAGCTTCAAGTTCTTGACCAGATGGAGGAGGGATTTCGCCGGGGTTGGTGTACGTAGGGCTACAGTCAGCCATGGATTCACGTTCAGTCTTGGCGGCTGGACTAAGCAGTGCCTGATCACCGCTTGCTGCTGTATTCGGTTCGTTAATTCCTGATACAGCGTGCGCCGTAGCTATCTCGGTCACTGGCTGCGAGGTGTCCACATCGTCCGAATGTGGTGGCTGTTCATGGATAATCGAGTGCCTTTCTAAAATGCGAAACTCTAGTACTGGGATATCCTGTAATGTAATTTTAAAGGTACCTGGCTCAAGCCTTTTAGCTAGATTTGGATGAACTGGATCATCATCAATCAGCAGAAGGCCAGCAACTTTGCTTAACACTCGACTGATTGTGATGGGCACATCTGATCTATTGAGGAGAATGACATTGTCGCTAGCAGGATCATAATACAACTCACACCATAACGGTGGTCGCGATGAATCATTAGTAGTAGATCCTGGTATCCTAATAGAGAACTTTATGTCTTTTTGCGTTTGAGTTACGGCTAGGATCTTTTGTGCGGGCTGGTCTGGGGAAGCTGCGTCGGCGCGAAGGGCCAGCCACCGGCAGTCGTCGCCGCCGACTGGGCGAACGGTGGGTAGTTTAATGAGAGGCCGGACAAGGATCCGGATGCCTTGCCCATAGTGGTGATCTTCAACCTCTAAGTCGTTGAGGGAAACATCCCCCAGGCTAGCAGAGATACCTAGTTCGTCAAGTCCATCACTAATCCGTCGAGAAGGCGATTCTTTTTCATCTGATAAAGAGACGGTATCGTTCTGACCGGTTGCTTCATCTTCGGCGGCATTTAGTGAATCTCTTGTTTTTTCATCCATGGGGAGGTTTGACTCATTCCCTCCCTGGCTGTCCATCAACTTGGCCCTTTCGTATGCCTGTTGCATCGACCGAAGAATAGGGTCGTCATCGGTTTTTCCTAGTGAGTCTGGGAACAAGAGTTTATCAGAATTCCAGTCAGCTAACCAGGAGGTCCAGGCATCTTTGTGACTCTCATCCAAGTCAGAGTGAACTTCTCCCAGAAAATTAGTGCTGTTGCTCTCGGTTAATTGCGTCTCTCCGTCATCTTCGAAATACCTCGCTCGAAGATCAAGCATATTCTCGTCGTTCGATAAATTGTTAACCGTACTCCTGCTTCGAGGTTGCGAATTATCAGAATCATCAATTTCATTTCCAGCATCGTCTGGTATCTCATCCTGATAGCTTGGAAGAGACTTTAGAGCAAGCGATCTCAAATGTCCAGCAATGTGATCCTCTAAACGAGCATCTACTTCAGCATCGCCTACGCCACACAGGGGGCATGACAGAAATAGCCTCGTGGGTTTTCGAGAGTTTTTATTTGCCAAGATGCGAAGTTTAGCGTCGCTGAGTTTAGTTTCATGAACTTCTCGCATGTGATGCATGTAGTCTTCGCGGTTTAGAAAAGGATCTAGCTCTCGATGAGATGAGCAGCGCCAGCGTTGACCATGCTGATGTAAATGGCTGATCCATCTATCACTGTGGTTAAAGAGTTCGTCTGGCTGATTGCAATCCTCAAAAAGGCATACATATGGGTCTAGGTCACTTTTGACATGGTTTCTCGAATATCAGTCAGCGCTGCCCCTTGATAACAGGAACTGTTGTTTCTAATCACTATTTGTGAAACACTTACCGCCATTGTCGCTCATTAAACACCTCCTCAGCAGGGAGAGAGTAGAGACAAAAAGGACAGGTGATCTCTCCTATTGCTTGAAGATCTAACTTTAGAATCTCTTGGAACTTCTCCTCCTCAGAGGCCTTCATTTCTGCAATCTTTTGAGCCAATGTACGAGGGATTTCTGCATCTTTAGAGTCCATAGCGGTATAGAACTCATCCAGTTTATGAATTATAGCTTGGTGAGCCGCTAGACGCCGTGACTTGAGCCGCTCGAACCTTTGTTTGACAGCAAGCCCGGGGGCAGGTGGGAAACTAAAAGTTTCGTGGTTGCCCAAGGCCACAGTTTCGGTAGCTGAAACAACCGATGGACTTGATGCAGTAATTTTGAACTTGTCAGGTTGTAGAGTAGTCGCACTTTTGATTTGGGAGGGCGCAACCATGGCTGCTGTTTTCCCAGTATTGCGAATAATATTTTGCAGTAGATTACCTTGCGCCGAGGGACCCGGTTGCCCGGAATCTGGAAACGATATGGACACCTTGGGGGCTGCTTCCTCCAGCTGAATAGCCGCATTACCTTGTCGATATCTCCTGTGTAGGATTCGCTTCCATCGAAGAAGCATTGTACGAGCAAGTCTCTGTTGGATGGTGTCACTGATTTCGGGGAACCTACCGCCGATATGGCGCCCAAAATGAAGGAGTAGAAGAGGCTCAACGTCATTTCCCTCGTCATCTTTGATCCGAAAGTCGCCCTCTTTGAGAATCTGAGTTTCTTTGCTGGCTCTGCGAATCATATTTGACATCTTGTTAAGATGACTGATCTCAACTGCAATTTCACCAAAACACCGATCTAGCGTTTCGTTTGGAGCGCTCGAAACATTTGCTACCTGGTCCTTGCCACGCATATCAAGGGCTTTTGAACCTGTTTTTATTTTTATGTCAGATTTACTCTTCCAGACCTGGAACTGTGGAGATGGCATAAATGGACGATTAATGCACGTTAACAGAACGCCAAAACCTACAGCTTTGAATGCGGTAGTTCAAAGACTTCAGCAGGCCAATGGCCACGCTCCGGACATCTGGGGCGAATCTGAGTCTATGATCCATGGATGCTCGCCCAGGTGCAAAGACTCCGATGCCTCTCATCCAAGTAGAGAACCTTGCAACTTGGTCCTCTACCAATGAGAGCTCCCGGGGGTGTACGTACGACGCTTGGAGGAGACATTGTTGGAATGATTCAAGACACTGGTTTGCAGAGGCAGCAACAGTTGGTTTATTCGACCCCAAGGCCGTGCCGGCGTCTGTCATGGCCGCGAGTATGCGCTATGATGAGGTTATTAAATGAATACCTGGAAATAGGTTGGTATTAGTAAGGCCGCTCGTGTCATCCCAATTACATCAGCTTCTCCTCACCACAGATAGGATAGAGGTACCTGTACCAGGCATCAGGCTGTGATCTCACGCAGCCCCTCATCTCAGAAACCGGCCAGCTTGACAAGATAGCATGAACGGATGCGGTTCACGCCTTGCTTGCTTAACAGCGAATGGCTCGAATGCTAACAAGAAGCAGAAAATATGCCCTTAAGCTGTTTTTCATATACATGGGCTCAGTTGTGATTCTGCCTTGGATGAGCTACTATAATCGCAGTTGGATTATACGCCGTGTTAATTCGAGTAGGTACCTACAAGATATTTGTCGGCTATGCCCCGCTTAATAGTCTCTTCTTAGTATAAGCCGCAACCGCTGTGATTCTCCACGATAATGCCAACTAGTGCGTCGCCAACTCTCTACCAACATGCGTTAGTATCGCCCATAATCCGCTGAAGATAGCGACGAATACAACTGGCATCTGATCATCTGAATAAATCACGCTCTCTCTCTATATTTATTGAATGATACTTGGAATCGCATCATCGTGATTGCATGTAGAAACCATCACCATGAGCTATGCGTCGACTGTAGAAGATGGAAACGAGGTTGACTCTTTGTTGTTCACAACGGCAAAGACTGTTATGCAGATGGCAGAAATTGCTGTAACTAACGAGTTGAGCCAGGAAATAGAAATATTCTATCACCATATGAGGTCTCATTGTAAGCGACTCCAGGATTGCGCAGAACGCTCACGCCACATCTCGTCTCGACTTAACGGAGAACTTGTCACCCGCGCTTTGTGCCATATAGGCTCTCTTGTTAATAAAACTGGTCTCCGGGAACTGCCGTCGGGCGACACAACACTGGAGTTTCGGCTTGGGGTTCTCAACCTCCATTGGAACAATATCCGAAATCATCATCATGATACAAAACTCGAATTCGTTGGGCGGTGGCTAGCGCTTGAACCGTCTGAGGACTGCCATACAAAAATCGATAAAGCGCTAGAGAAATGCGCAGACGATCTCGAGAAGCAGCAGCCAGAGGAGTCGTCTAACAAATCCATTAATATATTCTCATCTCCGAACGCTGGTGAGCCATCATATGGTGTCTGGAAGGCAGCTCAAGCAATCTTTGATGCCCTATTAGGCTGCAACGGATGTTCCTGCTCCAATCAGCATGAGTTTGGAGCCAAACTCGAGTTGGGTACGTACCGGAAACCTGAAAAGCAGGCAGACAAGAAACCAGGCGTCAAATCCATTCGGAATCGTAACAGAAAGTCTCGGGGCGATGAGGAAGTGGCCGGGAAGCTCGATTTTGACATGTTTCTGTCTATGGAACACGACTGGCATGAAGTTTGCGTTCAGACCGTGAAAGAAAGAGTCGTTGGGTTTGCCATAGATGGTTCAGAAGCACCAGCTAGTAAAGGTGATGCTGCTGGCAAATTTACAAGGGTAGAAAAGCTGTGCAGGTCAATTACCAAGACGAAGACGAAAACCTTGCAACGCCTTGTGCTCAAACTTGCAAGCGGCCAACTCTTCGACATGGGATTCGAAAAGAGCAATTTTTGGATCGACAAGTCCACTGAGCCGATATCTCTGTTGCGATGTTTTGAAGAGAGACACGAGTTTTTCACGGAAAAAACTAAGCGCATCCTATCGCTCATTATCGGCTATGCAGCTCTTCACTTGAATGGCACATCGTGGCTTCAGCCAGGTTGGGGCTCTGCAGACATCAAATTCTTCCAGACAACCTCTCATAAGACTCCTTTACGGCCCTTCATCGAAACTCATCTGCCCAGTACTCACCCCGCTGACACTGACCCTGGGATTGAAATATCTATGAACAATGTGGGCGGCGACAGCGGCACGGGCCTGGACGAACCAGATGCAGATCATCACTGTCCGGCACTAATTGCCTTGGCAGTGATCTTGATAGAGGTGTATTTTTCGAAGCCGTTCGAAAAGCTGGCACAGATGATTGGTGTCCCACTGGTTAAGAATCCCAGTGGACGAATTTCGCTCCTAGACGTCGAGCAGGTGTTTAGTGGTGATGAGGAAATGGAAGTGGAGGGATGGCGGTCTCAGATTCCTGAAGACTCTCCTCTACTCAACGCCATAGACAACTGCTTAGACGCAGAGCTGTGGGAGGATGACGAAGGCGAAGCCTTTGACAACGGAACTCTGACATCTCAAATTTATCAACATGTCGTTCGGTTCTTGGAGCTCCACCTAACTTGCGGCTTCAGCCAGATACCCTTGGACAGCGTCGACAAGTATGCCAGAAACTTGGACTTTGGGAAATGGGGCCAAGCTATAACCAGCCATGAGCCACAGAGCCACGCGACGATATTGTCTCCTGAATCACTTACACCGATGCGGACCCCATCACCAGCGCTTCCACTACTCGACCCAAAGCAATTCGGAGCCCATATGATTGTGCCAGAGTTCCAGAAGTTTATGCATCAATATGCCCAGATCAATCCACTCATACCACAGACATATGCTATGCTGAACTCATTGTCAAATTGCGAAGCCGATTACAAGGCTTCTCAATTTTTTGACGATGAGATGGGTGATAGAGAGCACTCTAATGCACAATACCTGACATGGAGATCAGAGTATGAAAATGTGTACGCCAAGTTTATCACAACTCACCTCTCGGTTCTGCCTTCAAAGCCTGTGAAGATTGCCATTCTAGACACGGGCATTGATCGAGATCACTATGCCTTTGAAGCTCGAGAGGAGAATATTAAAGCCAAGCTCAACTGCTATCATGAGTCTCAGAAGAATGTCCCAGATCTAAATGGGCATGGCACTTTTACAGCAAGCCTAATACTTGATTACGCCCCAGACGCGGAGCTCCACGTTATTAAAATTGCGGACAAGGAGAACGCGAGACCCGATGCCAAGATTGTCGTGAATGTAAGCTATCGTACTTGCATTATTCTCATACGCAGTATTTAGAGACTAATAAGCGCAGGCAATAAACCACGCTGTCGAAAAATGGGATGTGGACATCATTTCCATATCGTTCGGGTGGCCCTCATCTGACTTTGAGGGCTACGGTGCCCTCGAAGACGCCATAGACAGAGCGTACGGCAAGAAGGTTCTCATATTCGCGGCCGCTTCTAACAGTGGTGGCCGACTTGGCAGAGCATATCCTGCCAGCAGTTCACAAGTCATCTGCGTCCATTCAACAAACACTCTGGGGACTCCGTCCGACTTTAGCCCAACCGCCGAGCCCAACACTCTTAATATTGCGACTGTCGGCGAATCAGTCGAGTCAGCATGGCCAATGCTGCTCTGCCATGACAAGGCAGCCTCACAGAGATACGTCAAATCCCGGTCTGGGACATCGTATGCGACGCCGATTATGGCAGGCATCGCAGCATTTCTGCTGCAGTATGTGCGGTTGCATCTACCAGAGAAGGCATTGGCGCTCAAGAGAAAGGAAAATATGGAGGCTTTGCTAAAGAGATGTGCAGAGAGAGGGCCCAATTACGCCCCGAGGGGCAAGTATTTCTATGTTGAACTGAGTTTGAATCAGCACAATCTGTTTGGCGGGGAACGGGACTGGATCAATTATGAAATTTCAAAGGCGCTTCAAAGATAGCAAGGGGATTTTGGGTAGACGTGTCTGAATTGATGAAACTCATTCCATCCCCTCCACCTGCGTATCAGTCATCAGAATCTTGTCGGCGCGGAATCGCGCACAACACAGCATCTTCACCTTCCATGAGCTCCTCCACATCAAATCCCTCGCTTTCTGCATCTGGACATTCGACCTTGAGGATGTTGAGTTGTGGGCCCTCAAGTTGCAGTGAAGATTCATCGCTACCGAACATGACTCCCCTGCGATAATCGTCCTCGCTGACCACCTGGCCCGTTGCCTGACCCACAAGAACTTTGCTCACACGGAATGCAAAGACAAAATCGTCACTACTTGCCCATTTTGTAACAGCCTTGCCAACGGCCTTGCTCTCGGTCCCTAGGCCATTGGTACTAATAGGTCCAACGTGCGGTAGGGTGCTGTTAATCTGAACGGCGGGAGAGCTCTGGACAGTGCGCAATGACACCATGTTGGCTCCGACACCAGTTACAATTTTCAAGCCAGTAATAATGTAGACTGGCTTGCGGTAGCGGGACATTTGGAGGAAACGACGGACGTCGTCAGTTTCAACGCAAGCCTGGATGTAGGATAGAGTTGGAACGAATTGTGTCGTTTCGACAATGTTGAAGGAGAATTTGTTTTCGTCGCTAGTTTATTTTTCAACCATGTGAGATTTGATGAGTGGTACATGAATGTTGTGAATTGGTTGGGCCAGGATTCGATCTCCTTACCTAGTCTCCTGTCCTGCACTAATAGAGACATTGAGCCCAAAAATGCTGAAGAATCTTATCAAAATGGAAAACCTGCCATCATGAATCTTCTCTTTGGTGTGTTCGACGCTCATCTTCTTCGTCGAAAAGACGTCAGAGTCCGCAGGCGGGACACAGCGAATCGGCCGTTCGGGCTTCTTGACAGAGGTGATGACATTGCCCAGTTTGATGGGGCCGCCAGGGGGGTAATCCCATGTTGGCGCATAGAAGAAAAAGGTCTCATTGTTCGCCATAACTGTTGCTGTTCGTGGCTCTCTCTCAATCACTCAGAGGCAACATTTCTTGGGTAACACTTCTGGGTAGTATCTAAACGATGCCTAATAAGAACGGCCCCGTTTTGGGTCAGCGAAACACGTCTTTGCCCCGCTTCATTGGGCTTTGGAGCCTGCTTGTAAAGTATTTCCCAAAGGAACTTTGATTGGCCATTGATATGCACTCCTTCTGATACGGTCTCTTGGGAAACCCCTCCGTCATCAACCAGACAGACAAGCATGTCAAGGGGCAAGCATGGAGCAACTATCCCGCACACCCGTTAGATGCATAGTCCGCTGCGACGGAGGTAAGCGAACAGAGATACTCTCTGCTAGGGCACCCAGGCATATGCGATTAGCTTCCGCTGCAAGCTTCGCCAAAGGAAATTTTGGGCGATCCGCGGAAAGGTTCCTTTGCGCCGGATTAGCCCCCGCTCTGTAGAACTAGAAGCTCTAGAAAATGTTCGCCGACGGCCGTCGATTCTGCACCGGACAGGGGGTGCGGATGAGGCGAAATGGGGCTAACACGGGACCTGTCCGAACGAAAGTCAAGTAAGGTACCTTTGCGCACAGACGCATGATGACCACTCCCAATGCTACGTGAACTGCAGTAGTTTGATGAGTAGATGCTAGCATTTTTTATGAAGAGCTACTTACTGACTTGTGTTGGTTGCCCCATGCTGTTGGTAATGCTGTTGGTGATGACTTCAGACGACGTGCAGTAGCGTGGCCATTGTATTGCAGGAGGGTTCAACGCATTGAGAGTTTCTGGAATATGACCCGAGTCCGCGGCGGCCCCTGCTGCAGATCGCGTCACAATGGCCGATATAGAGTCAAGTCTTCAACCAGCAGAGACTTGGTTACCGACTGTTCGACCCCAGCCTGTGTCCCCAGACTATGGTTAAAACCGATGGTGATCTCTGGACCGACGGCTGAGATAACCCCCGTTCTCGATGATTGGTCGCCTGACAGAATATCTCAAACAATGCCATGCCTCTTCGGCCAACTGAGCTCTTATTCCCACCGCTCGTTCAATTGTTTATATTTTCTGACAACTGGTTCTTTTATACAGATCCAGCTCCTTTACTAAGGTGAGTTGAACGCCAAGGGGGAATTTTGCCGATCATGATGGTTTGCCCGGCCCTCGTTGCTTTCTCACTGGCACTTATGGTGGCGGCTGAAAACTGTGTTCCCGGCCCAGTATCGCTTCCCATCAAAAACGTCACTCTGTCCACTGGCAAAATTCAGCGTGGGATATCCTTGAAGATTGGCAACCCACAACAGGAATTCGCCTTTCTGCCAAAGTGGTACGTATCGAGTACCAACAACTCCAAGCCTCAGAGTAACAGCCCTAGGGGGCCAATCACAGACTGACACTCCCTAGGGACAATAACAATACCTTTCTCTACGGCTCCAGGTGCGATCCCCTCGGTCTCGTAGACACCACCGATGCCTGCATCACGCTTAGAGGCGGCGTCTACCAGGATGGATCCACCTCCCAAGGCAAGCTGCCATCTTCCATCCAACTCCCTCCAGATTTGTGGAATCCAAGCACATTCAGTGTGTTCACGGAGACTGTGCTGCTCGACTCCAACAATACGTTGAAAGGCTTTCCCTTGGCAACTCCAGAAGACTATGAAAGTTGGAATTTGCAGGGATATAACCCCCAAAACATAATTGGGATGGGGTCGGGCTCTACCCTCGTAGATGCATGTCGAAAAGCAGGAATCATCGCATCGGACTCCTGTGGTTTCTACTGGGGGCTGGATGGCGTTCTCGACCAGGATCAGACGGAGGGCTCGTTTGTCCTAGGGGGTTATGACCAAGCCAAGACCATTGGCGACGGCTTCACGCAGCAACTTTCGAACCGAAGTGATTGCCCAACGGGGATGATGGCCTATATCGAAGACATTACGCTTAACGTTGATGGGAAAGCTGTTTCCATATTCCCTGACAGCACTGGAGGTGTCCTCAATCTGGCTTGCATCGTTCCTGAGCTTCCTGTTCTTATGAACATGCCTCTTGACCCTTATTTCTCAAACTTCATGCGTGAAACTCATACCGATATATGGGCTCGAAGCCTAGAGGTCGATTTCCGGAATGCGGTTGCTAATAGTTCGACACTAACGTAAGGATTGGTGTTGTCCGCAGCAACTTGGCGCATCTTGGCTGACTCTATTTTTATTCTCTTTCGACAGGTACACGGGTGACATGACATTTAAGTTGAACAGCGGCCTGGAGATCAAAGTGCCCAACCACCAGCTCATTGTGCCGTTGAGGTTAATCGGCGGCAATGGAGATTTGGGTGTCAATTCCTTAGATCCTGTCGTGCGTATCAACCCCTTAGAGGGCTCAACGGCAGGGGCGTTGCCCATGCTCGGACGATATTTCTTTACCAGCGCATATCTGTTCATCAACCGCGATGCCGGTGAGTTTACAATCTGGCAGGCAAATTCAACTTTGGAAACAAACCTTGTCGCTGTGAACGAAAAGAACGAGGTCATCACGACTAGTCAAAGTTGTAGCACCACTACTCCGACGGCATCAGCGGGACCAGAGCCAGGAGGAGATGAAGAGAGCGGAAAAGATACTGACAGCGTTTCTTCGAGATCTTCGCTTTCTTCTGGCGCAATTGCAGGTATCGTGATTGGTGTAGTAGC
Organism: Trichoderma brevicompactum; assembly: GCA_003012085.1. Classification (NCBI taxonomy): domain Eukaryota; kingdom Fungi; phylum Ascomycota; class Sordariomycetes; order Hypocreales; family Hypocreaceae; genus Trichoderma; species Trichoderma brevicompactum. The sequence goes on along the minus strand of PXNZ01000162.1, from coordinate 5,808 downwards.
AGCAGTTGGCATCGGCCTCGGCGCTCTCTGGTGGTATTTCATGCAGCGACGGAAGAGAAACGCAGTAGCAGAAACAGAGGTTTTGGCGGTGTCGGCAACAGGCAAGGCTGTAGAGTTGGATGCTCGAGGCTACCACATGCCGCAAGAAATGTCGTCTGCAGCTCTGGATATCCAACCTGTAGAATTGCCATCTTGAGTTTGCTAGCTGTCGGTTATCACCCCGTGATAGCTTAGATAACGGGATGATAATACATTGATGGGGAAAGGAGGCTTCCATGATTGAAATATATTTTACAAAGCAATACTAGGTATTAATTCATGCGTAGATATTTTACGAGAAATATATAGAAATATTTATTAATGATAGTAGAGATAATCTTACTCATTCACCCTAAACCAGGTACCTAGTAGTTATTCATGGAGAAGAATATCTACCATCAAAATAATTACTTTGTCAGTCTATAGGCAAATAGAATATCATAATAGCATTCAACGAGAGACTGGATTGCGTTCAATAAAAATTCCCAACCAATAACAATTCGCACAGCAGGTAAATATAAAATAAGTGGTGGCAAGTAAAAAGTCTAGGTTAGGTTGGTGATTGGAGCGTGAGCCAAGACCTGCTGATTTGGGTCACAGTGACCATGTCTGAAGTGGAGCTCTGGGCGCAACACCTCGTAGCATGTACTCCGTACCTAACAAACTTTTGCTGCCTCTCGGCCAAGGTTACAGCGCGTTAATGCAAACAATCGCCCACTGAAGCAGTGGATTAGGTGATGTCGTGCGCTGTGAGGCGCCTGAAATACAGAAGACGGCACCGAAATGGGGCGATGACTCATCTTTTGTGGGCGTTTGCATCGGTGATCTGCAGATAAGATAAACGCCCGTCGATTTTGGCGGGGTAGACGGCTATCGATATCGACTTGCGATATCGCACCCTCTCTGAAATTCAGTTTTCTGCTGCCAGAGTTGCTCAATTTGAACCGCCAAAATTGCATTTCCAATCAGATCTCTGCGGCGATCAAGAGGTATGTTGAATTGTCTCATCATCATATGAATTTATGGTGATATTTGACTGACAAGTTGGTGCTTTGTAGCGCTTCTTCTAGTGATGAGGCGGGGCTGAAAAATTTGGTGGGGTACTCCAAGGAAATCGCAGTGACATAGAAAAACTTCAACTTTTTCTTAGTAGCTCTGCTCATTCTTTCTCTCCACGAACTCGACAAACTCCCCCAGGCCACCGGCCGCCGCTCATTACAACGAAGAGACATACATATCAAAGTCGATTCTTTCAGTTTGACGCCGAAAATGAGCTCCAAGCCCGTCATTGGCCTTCTTGGCGGCGGCCAGCTCGGTCGAATGCTCTGTCAAGCCGCAGCTCCCCTCGACGTCGAAATCGCCATTCTCGACGCGGAAAATGCGCCAGCCAAGCAGATTAATCAGAGCAGCCGCAACATCAATGGCTCCTACAAGGATGCGGAAAAGATCAGGGAGTTGGCCTCTCATTCTACCGTCCTCAGCGTCGAGACAGAGCACGTGGACACGACAGTCCTCGAAGAGATTGCTACATCGACAAAGGTGGCTGTCTGCCCGTCTTGGAAGACGCTTCGGTTGATCCAGGACAAGTACGAGCAAAAGGCATATTTGGCAAAGCAAGGGATTCCCGTGGCGGAACATGTGGCCATTGAGGGATCTGGCGATGCCATGTATGCTTCTCTCAAGGCTGTTTCTGCCAAATACGGATATCCCTGGATGCTCAAGTCCAGGAAAGACTCTTACGACGGCCGAGGAAACCTCAAAATCTCCAGCGAAGCCGATCTTGACCGCGCGGTCGCAGAGTTTGGCAACTTTAGCTGCTACGCAGAAAAGTTTGTCCCGTTCCAGTGCGAGTTGTCTGTCCTTGTCATCCGGACCGAAGACGACGAAGGCCGAACGAAGCGTCTGCTGCCCTATCCGGCGGTAGAGACGGTACACGAAGACAACATTTGCTCCCGAGTCTACATGCCGCCTCGAGGCACACCTGCGTCTGTTTGTGAACGCGCACAGCAGGTTGCCAGCAACGTCGTTGATAAGCTGTGGGGAAGAGGCATTTTTGCTGTCGAGACCTTTGTTACTCAAGACAATGAGATTTTGGTGAATGAGATTGCGCCTCGACCACACAACTCAGGACATCTCTTTATCGAGGCAATCCCTTACATGTGAGTCGTTGCCACGTACTTGACGTTTCGTCGGTAGCTGTCAGCACAAAGCTAATGTTGTATTGTTCAGGTCACAGTTCAAAGCACAGCTCACATCGATTCTCGACGAGACCCTACCTGCCAAACTCGAGCCATACGTCTCCTCAAGTATCATGATTAACATCCTCGGAGGCGCCAACCCCGACTCTCATCTTGCACTTGTCGAAAAGGCCAAGTCCTTGTACGGAAATAAGATGGCCGTCTATGTCCACCTTTACGGAAAAGAGTCCAAGCCTAGTCGAAAGATTGGCCATATCACAGTTACCGGCCTGGTGGCTAGCATCTCAGAGCTCGAAGAATTTGCGAAGCCGCTTGTGGACATGGCCAGCAACATCAGACAGGAGAGGCTGCAAGCAGGCAGCAAGAGTCTCCGGCCAGACCAAGCGGTTGTCAAGCCAAAACAAGCGCCGCTGGTTCTCGTCACCATGGGTTCGGACTCTGATCTTCCTGTTCTAAAAGCAGGTATCGATATTCTCAACAAGTTTGGTGTTCCTTGGGAAGTCGACATCACTTCTGCACACCGCACACCAGCCAAGATGGCCGAGGTTGCCACCAACGCAGCTGCTCGCGGTATCAAGGTCATCATCGCTGCTGCTGGAGGAGCTGCTCATTTGCCCGGTATGGTGTCAGCTTACACAACACTTCCCGTCATTGGTGTTCCCGTCAAGGCCACACATCTCGATGGCGTGGATTCGGTTTGGTCCATCCTCCAGATGCCTGTAAGTTGAGCTATTATTGTTCTCGTAGTTGACCATCAATGTGCTGATATATGCATAGCGAGGCGTACCGACTGCCACCGTTGGTATCAACAACTCAACCAACGCGGCCCTTCTCGCCATCAGGCACTTGGGTGCCTTCATTCCTGAGTTTCACAACAAGATGAAGGCCTACCAGCTCGAGAATGAGAAGCAGGTAGTGGACAAGGCTAACCGGTTACGAGAGATTGATGTGGAAGCCTATCTTGCGCAAATGAAGAAGGCTTGATTGGCGTCATTTTCTTCGTCTGCTTCATGATATTGTTAACATAGGTAAGGTGTTGGTTCAGAAGGGCGACCTTGACTGAGATGATGGGCAAGACAGCTCATTGCGATTTGCGGCTGTAGAAATCGATTTGCTGCGGTGTTCAAGTGTCCTCAACGTCGTTTATGGAATTCTTATAGATATTTAAAATCAACAGAGAATAAGCATCGTTCTCTTTTTTGGTTTGTTTTGAGACGTCATTCTCGCTCACCACCGCCACGTCAAGAACCTCAACTTGACTGCCGCAGTCTCTAAAGAATCACAGTGCGTGCCCTTGATCTCGCACCCGACTTTCCAGTTCTATGGCCATTTGCATTGGGTCGTGACAACTTGATTCCCACCTCGAGGATATGAAGGTGCTTATTTGCCAAGTTATATAGGGGAAACAGTGATTACTATCCGCACACTACACCTATCAACTCGTTTCAAATGGTGTTGGAGTCATGAGTATATTATAGCGGGGTTATAGCCACCCAGCTGCGGGATAGTTTAATCGTGGCTGAGGCATCCCAAGATGTTGATTTGTTTACAAGGTACTTTTTATTTAGAGTTATTTAATCAGCTACTCTCGTTGGTGCCACCTTGGATATGCCTCAATAGCCTCAAAGAGATGGTTGTAGTGCTTCCTAGTGCCCGCTGTACTTGTAATACTGAGTAAAGTCATGGGACATGGTATCTGCTCCCAATATCTGCTTGTGGTTAGAGGGCTTATATTTTGCTTCCATGTATGGAAAAAGTCTCACCTTGTTGACTGCCGCTATCTTTTCTGGATGCTCTGCAGGGCTTCTCATGATTTGGAAGAACGGATCTGCATTGATGGCATCTTGGCTCGGATTCCAAAGCCTCTTGAAATCGTTTGCGGATTCAGGAGCAATCACGTCTTTGTATATCTTTAACCGTATTTCGGAATACTTGTCCAGGATGCTGTCATCCGCTTGTCCTGTCCATATGCCATAGAAGCAATCAAACAATCCAGCAATGTCATTTATACCACCTGATAACCCCATAGCTCCGCTAGAAAACACAACACTCATCAGCAAGATTATCCCAGCAACTTGAAAAAAAGACAACTTACAACGGGTTACAAACGTGCGCTGCGTCAGCAGCTAGGAGGATCCTTCCAACTCTGAACTTTTCGGCGCAGCGATGATGCATCTTATATGGTCTCATTCTCTTTATTTCATATTCGTCGGGGTCGGGGGCTCCCGGTAAAATCTGCTTAAACTTCCAGGCCTGGCGCTCCTGAATCTGTTTGGCTGTCAGATGCTCTTCCTCCCCGTACGTAATGCGAAGTTTTCCATCCTGAGTCATCTGGGCCAATATTGCACAATGGTCTGGATGCACTACAAAATTCAAAGAGGCCCAGTTAAACTTTGCCATGTTTGGATAGTATGTCTAGACATTATATTAGCAGGTCCTACATCCAGTTTCTGTAATATTTCCTTGGGGTAATGATTGAACCTACATCTGTAGCAACGAGTTGTTTCTCCCACGTAAATCCCGGGAATTCACCAAAGAGATCCCGCCGGACTTGGCTCGTTGCGCCATCACATCCTACAAGATAGTCGGCCTCAAATGTTTTCTCTCCGTCTGTCGTTGTCACCTTGGCAAAGGCCTTGAGGCTATCCTGATTCACAGATAAAACCTCGTGATTCAAGAGGAGTTTTGCTTTTTCGAGTCTGCCAACATGGTCGAGCATGATCGGCAGCATCAAATCCAATGGTAAGGAGACAAGGGGGGGCTCCCCAGTACCATCGATCCCTCCTTGAAGTATACGGCAAATCTCTGTATTATTGACATCGCGCCAGGCTATATCGGTGGGTGTGAACGCCTTTTTCATGATATCATCCATGAGACCTGCGCGACGCAGTGTTTCTCGGGCACCCCTGGTGTAGAAGCTCGCCCGTGGACGAAGGTCTATCTCATGAGTCTTCTCAAGGATTGTAGATTCGATACCCTTCCGTGCTAGAAGGATAGCTAGGAGAAGTCCGGACGGCCCTGCTCCTACAATAAGCACCTAGTATTTTTTTCAAGATATGTTAACAATAGAGGAAATCTCCTTTGTCTTCTAGTTGATAAAAGAACTAACCTTGATGTCTTTCTTAACTGCCATTATTATAATATGATTGTTGGATTTTCGAACTTTCAGAGCAGTTGAGAGCCACAACAGCTTGGGAAGTTTCAGGGTTTTTGTTGTTGTGTGTTTAAATATACGATGTGTAGTTTACGGCAAAAGAAGCTGCGGGCAGGCGGAATAAGTATCAGAGACATTCCAATTTCCTAATTCTCCTTTATGCACGGCCAACCACCGGAGGCTTTTGAAATCACGCATACAGAACTACAAGGGTTAAGTGTTGAATGCCCAACGTGTAGTATTCGGTTGTTGAGGGTGTCCCGTAGTCCGCCGCCCCATTGCTACCCAAAAGAAAATTATAACCTCCTGATTTCTTATATATTAAATTTGTTAGTATTGGGAAATAGTTTGATCACCAGATAGTCTGCAACTAAGCCTTTTACTATATTCACTTTCACACACACACATATATATATA